>JAHWFO010098624.1:638388-656556 GCA_023313115.1 Rhysida immarginata | reverse complement strand
CCATCCCTTTCCACGCATTGTACCAACGCGTGACTAGTCGGGTGAACCCGTCGGAGGGGAATTCCGGGGTTGTTGTCGACACCAAGACCGAACGGCAGGTTTCACCTCGCCGTCAGAACGCAACTCATGCCCCTTAAGGTGCTCTTTCCTCTTTGGGAAGTGATGAAAGTCGCAAGGTGCAAAGTCTTTCATTTTTGAACTGCAGTTTTTCATCTTTGAACTGTAGGCGCTACAACCCCCTCTGATGTGTGGCGATCGTGTGCTGACGGGCGTTATACTGCTGTAGAAGAGGATCCAAAGCTGCCATTCAATCCTCGTGTCGACGACAACCCCAGAATTCCTCTCCGACGGGTTCACCCGACTAGTCACGCGTTGGTACAATGCGTGGAAAGGGATGGAGACTATGTCGAAAAGTGAATAGTGCATTACGTAGAGGACAAATGTGAGTATCAGATACAAAAAGAATTTTGAAAATCGGTTAAAAAATAAAAAAGTTACAGCCATGGAGGTATTACTTTTCAGCCCACCCTCGTATTATGCTATTAAATATTTCCTAACTAATGCATGAATCACCAGTAGTTGACAGTTAATGCACCAGAAGTTGACAGGCAGTTTCACCAGTAATTGACAATATTTTAATTACTCATTTTTATTATATATTTTTACAAAAATATTGACAAAATTCAAAAGTAGCTGATGAAATCAAGAATGTGCAAATATTTAACATTAACTAAAATTGTTCTTTTTGAAACTTGTTCATATAGATCATTTATCTTTTTTTCCTTTGAAATAATAAATATAATCAGACCACTCCCATGTAGAGTGCAAGGACCATAGAAAATGAAGATGTTTTCCAGTAGTGAATATCATCAGATTTTGACCAACAGATTGTTCGTAGAAAAACTTGATTTTTGATAATTGTTCTCCTACTTGCAAAATTCATCCAATTCATCCTACGCTACTTCTTATCATAGTAAATAGAATACAGTAGTACAGTAAACTCCGTGTAATTCGAATTATCACTTAATTCGTATAAATTGCAAGGAACGTTTGATTTCCTTTACATTTACTTTAAAATATTACTGCATAATTCGAATTTTCTAATTCGAATTATCGCCCAATTCGAATCAATCATCAAGTTATATTTCATACACACACTAATGTATTTTTCATCGCCTAATTCGAATGCCATAGTTACTCCGAAAATAATTTGTGACTAATTCCTAGATTAATCTGAACAAGCACTATGCTACTAAAAATATAATTGGCAGATTGCTCTTCTACTGGATTATCCAATAGCCAGACTGGATACGTTAGCCAATCTGCTTTCAAAATTGTAAGTAGCCTTCCGAGTTTTTAAGGTTATCTTCTCTCTTAATTACCTTTGTTTATCTTTTTGATACCTTAAAATCTTGCCAGTACATAATTATTTTTTATCTTATTGAAACAGAAAATACAGATACAATTTACTACAATGTACCATAGATTTATATAATTTGTAAGGAAATTTTTGGGTGGTTTTTGGGCTGCTTTGTGCACGAGTTATGGGATTTTCAAGGTAGAAATATGTCACCACTGTCAATTACCGACCATTTCAAATAAACAGGCGAGTTGAAATGTTTCTTTACATTGCTTTTTTCAATACATATGATTACTGATTACCCATAATCCAAAGCACATAGTTTTTAAGCATAATGTCATTTAGTGAGTATAAGTATGAGCAATATCGTAAAATTCAAATTATCGCCTAATTCGAATTTTTTTGTTGGTCCGTCTGGATTCGAATTACACTGAGTTTACTATAGTTTTCTTCTTGGAAGATAACTTGTCCTGGGCTATCTGTGACAAGATTAAGGACCAACAAAAAGAATCAGCGAACAGGGCCTAGAAGATTTATGTCAAAGTGGGTGATCTAGAAATTGACAGTCAAGTTCCTATAATTGACACAGCTAGGTCAATTACTGGAAATAAGAAGTTACACTTAAAATCATCATGCCTCCTTTATTATTACCCTATATTGTATATAAATAGTTAATAAATACAACTGAAAAATAAAATAATAATTAACAAATAACAAAATAATAAATATATAAGTATAATCAAAATAAAACTAAAAAATCAAATAAAGAGCTGACGTTTCGGATAGAGCCTATCCTTTATCAAAGCAAAAGAGGATAATTCTCTAAAAGCAAATAGAATATTAGAGAATTATCCTGAAGTTACGAAATTAGTATATCATACACTGATTTGCAATGAAATTGCCCCACCCACAAGGAGTTATCCGAATGAGCCAAAAGTAGGTATACAGCAAGAGATAGATCTGAACACACCTTTATTACGTTATGGAGCCAAGACGTGCACTCGTTTGTACTGGGTGTCCCAATGGAAAGCGGCATCAGTAGGTTGTGGCACCACCTCTAGCGGCGATGCATTGTTCCAGCCGCAGGTGTAGGTGATCATACAGGTGGCAAATGTCATGTTGGGGTACGTCTGCCCAGGCTTGGTGGATCTGCTGTGTCAGTTCATGGTGATTCCGGGGTGATCGTAAACGACATCCTACCATGTCCTACACGTGCTCAATTGGCAATAGGTCTGGGGACCTCGCGGGCAGTTGACATCATGCTGACGTGCCATGCTCATGTTTGCCGTGTGCGGTCTGGTGTTATGGTGTGCAGAAAGGGCAGTAATACGGGCTACAGAATCTCTGTGACGTACTGTGCTGCTGTCAGGGTGCCTGGATGGTGACTAAAGGTGTTCTGGTATCGTAGCCGATGGCACCCCAGACCATGATCTTGGGTGTTGGTCCACGATGGCAGTACCGGATGCGTTGTTCATTGGTCTGCGCCACACCCGTTCGTGTCTGTCGTCAGTGTCCAAACAAAAGCGGGATTCATTGCTGAAGACCACCGGGCGCCATTCCATTCTCCAGCCCACTCATTAACGACACCATTGCAGTCGTATTGCGCGGTGCTCATTTGTCAAAGGAAGACACAACAATGGATGCCTGGCAGACATTGTCGCAGCATGTAACCGGTGTGCTATTGTCACTGGAGCAGTACCGGGAATAGTGATGTTGTCGCACAATTGCCGCAGAGTGATGGTTCTGTCCACTAGCGCTATTCGCAGTATCCGCCTATCGGTAGGAGCTGACGTGCTTCTCCGGGCCCCAGAGCCTGGTCTTCTGGCAAGTGTGCCCTCCTCTCGCCATTGCCTCCAACATCGGCCTACCGTTCATGCGTGCCGCGACACGTGGACAGCAATCCGTCTGGTTGACCATCCAGCCTCGGAGAGGCCAATAGTCCGACCTCATTCTAACTCCGTTAATTGCGTGAACGGTTGTCGTTGTCGTCATCGCGGCATTGAGACCGTTGTGTGGATTACAGTACTATACGTTCACGAGGCAGTTGCTTCCTCCCTACTGCATGGAACGTCTCGCACAGGTGTCAACTGATGAGCCTATACAGACACCCGGACACCCTGTATCCACCCAAATGGTCATGTCCCGTGAGCATGCATCTAGTCGTTTACTAGTAGGTAGACAAACCCCCCCCCCACTAATTATGGATAAGGTCGGATGACTCCTTGTTGGGGCAATTTCATTGCAAAGCAGTGTATTAGTATATTTTTGTTCGATTTTTTTAAACACAAATTATCAATAATTGACAGGTTATGTCAATTACTAATGACACTACATATCTGGGTTCTAGTAGTTGATGGTGGATTAAAACAGTTAACACATTGGTCATCTGAAATTCTGTTACTACTTGAAGTATTGTCCACTGATCACACAAAAAGATTCACGTAAAAATAATAACAAATATTGGATAACATTCATGAAATAAATTCAAGTAATCAAACCCTTGCCTAGTGGTTCATTACAAGTTTTTTTCGACTCTGTAAGGCATTGAACAATCAACATGCGTTTACGGCCATAATAGAGAGCAAAATACCTAATTTTTTGCTGTTCTGGGAAGCCTAATACATTGTTTAATACAAGGTGGAAACACCAGTTCCTTTTCTTGCCTCGTTACTTTATTAAATCGTGAATTGTCAATTACTGCTACTCTGTCAACTACTGGTACATCTACCCTACATAGTTCTATCTGCAGTTTGTCTTTTCATTTTCTGGAAATAAACTTTTTTAATGTTATAGCATATTCCGTACATATAAACACTTCTGCTGTGCAAAGTTGAATGCCATTACACCATAACCATTTGGCCAGCAAATTTTTGAATTATTCTTTCTGAAATCTGTTTAAAACTGCAGATTTTAATGATACGCATTATAAGCAGCGTCCCTTCTCCTCGTCCTTTTAATCTCTTTTGTTGTGATGCGGGAAATGGACTGTGCGTAATTGATTCCCCGCAATTGGCCGCCACCTCGCAGGATGATCGGAAGGAATGCTGTGATCGAATTTCTTGTTTCGGAGGGAGAGAGTGTCAGAAAAATTCACGTCCAATTCTCGTCCAGTGTCAGAAAAATTCGTGAAATCCAATTCAAGTCCAATGACAATATTGAGTGTGTTATGAAATAGTGGACAAAACTATTTCACACTCAATAGTGATTAATTTGCCTTCCAGGATGGAATAGCCATGGGATCCCTAGTCAGTGTGACAATTTGGGGATCCCTTCAGAAATATTTTTGCAGTTTATTGAAGAATTGAAGATCGACAAGATGATATTGGACACAACAATCATTACCTACAAGCGATATGTAGACAATACTCTTATTATTTACGATGAACACAGAAGCACTTGCAACGATATACAGTGCTCCCTCTATATAACGGGACTCTATACTTATTGCCAAATTTATAACTTCGTTATATGGACTTGCAGTTATAAATTTGGCGTTATGTAGAATTCCATTATAGAGAGGGTGCACTGTACTGAATGCTTTCAACGACTTCCACCCACAAGAAACTGACCAATGCATCATCATCTTAGACATCAGCATCATGCACTTTTGAGAGCTTGCGGAGGAGCGACTCTCTATTAACATCACATCCAGTGCCTTCCCAGGACTTTTGCCCACTCAGTTTATTTGTGTCATAATTTTTAAACTTGACCATTTCATTTAGTGCTTGCAAACGTCCTTGCATAAATAAAAGCTTAATTACAGTGGTCTCATTTAATATGGCTGCCTCGGGACCATGTTTAAGTGGCCACATTAACAGGTGGCTTTTTTAAGTGAACATACCAAAAGTATTTATATTTTTATTCAACAAGTTAAACATGTGTTTGTACTTACATATAGAAGAAGAAAAAAAAACATGGCCGATCTGAGCGGTAGCCGTTAACGTTCGCTCCTGACTGTGGTTGATGATTTGTTAAATTCCTTTATAACGCATACCATTTCTATTATCACATGTGATCAGTGTGCTCTAAATGTCAGTGCTGGTTAGTACCTATTGTTGAACTTACTATCAACGATGCCTAAAGAGAACAAATCTTCAAATGTTCGCAAAATGAATCCCCACCAAGCTACGTTGGGCTCACCGCCTTCTCCCCGAGCAGACGAGTTCATCATCGCTGAATACTTGTCTAATCCAACAACATTAGACAAATTGTTCGATAGTCTATTGCAGAGATTTACACAAAAGTTAGACATTTTATTATCCGATATGATTTCTCGTATTTCGGTGACAGAATCTTGCCTTGATGAATTGGACGCCCGACTTACCGCCATGGAAAACACCCTCCCCCCTTTTGATGCAAATCGTAGTCCTATTGCTCATCATGCCAATTCGGATCTCTTCCCGTCTGTTCCATGGTCCCAAGTGCAGCAGCAGATCGATGATATTGAACAGCATTCTAGAAGATTAAATGTGAGAATGTACGGTATCGTGGAATCGCCTACAGAAAATATCATTACCGCCTGTTTAGAGATTTTCTCCTCCAAATTAGATGTTCAGCTGAATCCATCTGCCATCCTCTCGACTCATAGGATTGGCCCTAGCTCTGCCACAAGGATACGCCCGATCCTCCTTCAATTTTCCCCCTGCGGACTATAAAGATACTGTTATAAAGAACAGAAGGAAACTGAGAGGCCTCCCAATCCATATCGCTGAAGACTTGACAGCGGCTCGTTACCGTCTACTTTGTGCTGCGAAATCAAAATTGGGCCCTCACAACGTCTGGTCCCATGGAGGCAGGATTCTTACCAAGGTCTCGTCCGGTAAAATAATCAACATTCGCAGTATCTCTGATCTTGAAACTATGTCTTGTTAATCAATTGATCTTAAATGCTATACCAATTCCATAAAAATCTTTCAAAACTATTTTTAAAATTACATGAAGGTATCATACCTCAGCCAATATTATATATCCTATTATAGTTGCAATACACTGTTATTAGATTAGCATGTAATTTATTTTTAGTCTTATCTACCCAGTCTTTCTCCCTCTCGGCTTCCATCCTAATGTCATCTTCTACTAACTTCAATTAGTGATTTTAACACTTCTATTTCAAACCTTTTTCAAAATTCTCCTTCCCTTTTTTTCTTCTTTAGTCTTAATATTCGTAGCTTACACGCTAACTCTTCTGCTCTTTTCGCAACGTTAGCTCTTCTACAGTTCCCTCCACATATTATTTCTTTGTCTGAAACCTAGACGAGGACCCTGGCTGATATCCCACCTCTAACCAACTATGCAATCGAAGCGATACATCGCCCTTCAAAGAGAGGAGGTGGCCTAACGATTTATATTCTCAATTCATTACATTATACGGTCATACCTGAATACTCTACCTATACCCCGGATTACGAAATATTAACCATATTAATTAACAACAAATTCTTTCTCATCTCCATTTACCGTCACCCCTCTAGTTCCTTCCCTACTTTCTTCGACTATTTTTCCGCTATGCTTCTCGATCTAATTATTTAGATAAGAAAATTAATATTACTGGGGACTTCAACCTTAATTTCTCAATGAATTCGCATAATGTCAACGAGGTTCTCGATCTTACGTCTAGAATCAACCTGATGCCTCTAATTTCTTCTACCACACACTACTCTATCGCCCATAAATCTTACTCCCTAATAGACCAATTTTTCTCCTCCTCACTAGATAACATTAACAGCGGTTCCATTGACTGTCACATTTCTGACCATTTTCCCATATTGCAGGTCCCACAACTAACCCCGCCTACACCCCCCTTATCACATCCTTTGCTTATAATTACTCCTCATCGAATCGCGATCTTCAGTTCCTTTTTAGAGCTCACAGATTGGAATCAATTACTCAATTTTGCAGATTCTATTGATGTTTTGTTTGATAAATTCTTATCCCACATCCATATTGGCTTGGCTAGATATTTCCCTCCTAGGGTGACCACTTCAGGAAAACCCCAAATAAGAGCAGTGAAACCCTGGATCAATCCGCATATTTTGACACTCATTAAGTACAAGAACGCCCTTTATCGGAAATACTGACATACGCCTAACATCCATACTATATCGACCTTTCGTTCATTTTCAAACCAGGTACGGAAGATAATTAAGGAGGCAAAATTTTCTTATTTTGCTAGTTTTTTTTAACAACATCAGTGACAATAAATCTAAATGGCGATCCATTCACAATTTACTTCATGGTCGTACCCCTACTATTCTTCCATTCACTGATCCAACTACCATAGATGCCTCGTATTTAACAGCATTCTTGGATTCCCTATTGCCTGGTACTGCTCCTTCCTCCACCCCTTCTGTCACATTTAAAATTTCAGTCAATCCGGGTTCTTTGTTCGTCGCTCCCACTACTAAAGAAGAGGTTGTATCAGCAATTTGTGGTTTAAAACCTTCTTACCGCCCCGACTCATTAGGCATTTGCTCCATTATTCTTATTTCTGCCTGCGCCGGGTTTGCGACCCCTCTTGCATCCCTTTTCAATATTTCTATATCTCAAGGTTATTACCTGAAATGCTTATGTTCAGCCAATGTTATTCCCATTTTTAAAAAAGGTAATCGGCATGATTTTACAAACTACCGACCTGTTTCCATCTCGCCTTCTTTTGCTAAAATTTTCGAAAAACTTTTTAATAATCGTTTAACGTCATACATCTCAACTAACGCTCTTATTTCTCCTTCACAACATGGTTTCTCTTCTAATTGCAACACATCCACTGCTTGCTATGATTTAACCGAATTTATAATATCCAACATGTCCAAAGGAAAATTAGTGGTTGCTATGTTCCTTGACTACTCGAAGGCATTCGATTCTATCCCTCATGACCTTCTGCTACTTAATTTAAACCGGCTCTATAACATTCGCGGCCCTCTGCTAAACTGGATCGCTAGTTTTTTACATAATCGGCACTACACTCTAACCCTTGGTAATCTTTCTTCTTCTACTTTAACCCGGAATATTGGGGTACCACAAGGTTCCATACTATCACCTATCTTATTCAACTTATTCATAAACGACCTCCCCTCAGAACTTAATCCTCTTTCTACGAACCTTTACGCTGATGATGCCACACTTTTATATGCTGATCACTCCCTCTCATCGATTCAACATACATTCAATTTAGTACTACAGAAACTGTTCTGCTGGAACTCACGAAATCATCTGCATTTAAATCTTGAGAAAACTACCTATATAATATTTCATCAACGCAATAAAAAATTTGACTTGTGCAACTTCTCTTTGGTATACAACACAGTTGAAGTTAAACCTACTAATTCTTACCGATTCTTAGGGATTCATCTTACTCATAATCTTTCATGGGACACTCATGTTAATGCTCTCTCTACGACATTAAATCAACGCCTAGGCCTTTTCTCACGATTCACTTTTTGCCCAAAAATATCCTTCTTCTACTTTACTTTGCTCTAATTCAATCCGCCCTTATTTACGGTCTTCAGTTTTGGGGTTCAACCACTTCAACAAACCTAATGCGTTTATACCGAATTCAGAAGTGGTTCGTTAGTATTCTTTTTAATTTAAAAAAATCAGAACCAGTTTCCCACCTTTTTCCAGCCACAGGCATTCTTTCTGTTTTTCAACTGTACTCTTTCCATTTAGCTATATTTATTTACAAAGCTTTAAATGACACCTTGAACATCTCACTCCCTAATAGTTTATTCTTGCCTAAACCAGCTGGACCTTATAACTTGCGTAAAATCACAAATCCAGCTCCTTTGATTAAACACTCATTTCAACTAAAAAGTGTTGCCACAGCTGTAAGCAAACTCTGGTTTGGCCTGCCCCCTGCAATACATGCAGCTTCGTCCCTTGACATTTTTAAGTCCAGACTAAAGAAGTATTTTTCTAACTCTTCCCCCTAACCCTCTAAACCTAGCATTTCGTTTTCCAACTGTATTTATTTTTTTATATAATTATATATATTTTTGTTTTGCATTACTTTATTATACGTTCTTCCGGCCAGGGACCTAACTCGTTGGCCTTCAGCCATACTGGCCTTGGTCGGATATTGTATATTACACTTTAATAAATAAATAAAATTAAAATAAAAATAAATAAATAAATAAATAAATAAATAAAATAAATTTAGCAACTGGTGATTTGCAAACTGCTTTTCGTTTATCAATAAAAACTGTATACACTGGCTGACAAAAAAAAGTGAAGCACCCAGGAGTGGTTGAAAGTGAATGAAATGATGTATGATGAAAGAACGTGTGATTTTATTGTACTGATTACAATATGGGATGAAACAGACAACACTATTGGTAGTACAGGTGGAATGTTGGCGCCAGGGCAGTAGGGTATGGCACCCCCCTCTGGCCTCAATGCATGACCTTATGTTGTTCGGAATGGTGTCAAAAAGTCTTTGGATACTCTCCCGAGGCAAGTCCACAGTAGTTGCAGCTGTCCCTCCAGATCCCACAGGTTGGTACTGGGACGAAGTCTCCTTCCAATGTCATCCCACACGTTTTTAATGGAGAGGTCCGGGGATCTTGCTGACCACGGAAGGACCTCAACCTGCTGTAGGCAGTCCATAGACAAACATGCAGAGTGTGGGCGTATGTTATTTTGTTGGTACAAAGTCCCAGGGAGCTGTCCCAGAAGGGGTAGGACGTGCAGATGCAGAATGTCTGACATATCGCTGTGCCGTCAAAGTGCTGACTAATCACTAATAGAGGTGACCTGAATACATATCCGATAGCTCCCACACTAAGATGCCAGGGGTAATATCTCTGTGTGTCTCCAGGGTTGTGCCCTCTGCCCTCGACACCGCCATATGCAAACAGGATGGTCATTGGAGGTCATGGAGAAGTGGGACTCATCACTAAACATGATTCGACACCATTCGTCCTCTGCCCATGCCTCCCGGGCAAGGCACCACTCTAAACGCAGGTGTTGTGGCGTTAATGGCAACCAACGCATGGGACGATAGGAACCAAATCTGGCGGATGCGAGTCGTTGAGATATTGTGTGGGAACTCATGGGGTGTTGTAGAGTCTCCATTACATGCTCACGGATGGTGGGTGCCGACGCCATGGGATTCCTTAATGCTTAGAGCACCATACAACGGTCTCCCTTGGGGTAGTGTTTGTTGGTTGACCCAAAATTGCACGACATGCATGGGTGCCCTCATGTACCCATTGATTCCAACATTGGGCCACTGTGACATCTGAATGGCTCACATGCCTGGTATTTGCACGATGCGACCAACCAGCCTCTTGTAGTCCCACAATGAGGCCCCTGTTAAATGCTGTCAATTAGTGGATAGGATGTCTAATGCGTCTGTGAGGCATCTCTGGTGGTTTGACAGTACAGTAATCCTCTCTGAACATCTTGCATAATTATTGGACGCATAGCAGTTGCTGGTAACAACTTGTCAACAACATGGCAGTGACATCACGAACGCACTCTGGTGAGCGTTCTAGACATTACAGATCCTTGTGAATCGAATCGTTTACTCACACATCAGTGGTATGCATATGTATCAAAATAGGATAATATTGGATCACTCCTTCTGGGTGTTCACTTTTTTTGTCCGTCAGTGTATATCAATACGTATTTTTCATCTGACAAGTTGGTTTGGTTAAAAAATCATTTATACATGTACAGTACAGTATCTTGTCAAAATAGTTTATCTAAAATATTTTCTATACCTCGTCCAACAAGAGAAAAACAGGGCGTGTTTCCGGTCTCATATCGACTACTCACTCATCCGCAATGCTTTGTGGGATCTCTCCTTCAGCGGCTACAAAAGTCAATTTGTAATGGCGTCGCCGTGCAACAGCTCTTCAGCCAAACAAGGAAAAACTATTCACAGCCAGGCTAGGGAGATTGTGTGGAACGTATTTTGCTACTTAAAAGGAAAACAGTGTTTTAAAAGCTCATCTGCCTTGATAGAAGAAACTTCCAAGGCAACGCAAGTTTCTTTTTCTTGCGTTCGAACAATTGTTCAAGAAGGAAACGAAGCGTCTTCATGCGAAGCTACCACCACCTCTCCCCACTTTTCGACTCCTGGAAAGAAAAGGCCCAGGGAATCTCGAACAACGAATCTGGATGACTTTGACCTCTTGATTGCACGAGCATGTGTATCCGAAATACACTCAGAAGGTAATTATCTTACTCTGAAAAATGTGTACCAGAAATTTAGAGAAAAAACTGACTATGTCGGATCGAGAACTTCTTCGCCACCATTATGCATGATAAATTGCATATGAAGTATGGCAAAATCAACCACCGTCAATTTTACATCGAGCGGACAGATGTTATCGCACAACGACGTCGTTTTTTAAGGCAAGTACAAATGCTACGCAGGGACCCCACACGTACTTTCATATGTCTGGATGAAACGTGGGCTAATGCACACCATGGCCGTGAAAGACAGTGGCATCACGACGGGAAAAGCTGTGCTCAACCAGGGAGCTCGGGCGTTTCATTCCTACGGGTAAAGGCTCCCGTCTCATTCTTTTGCATGCTGGAAGTGATAAAGGGTTTGTGAACGACTGCTGTTTATTATTTCGGTCAAAAAATAAATCTGCAGATTACCATGACGAAATGAATGGGGATTGTTTTCATGAATGGTTTAGAACAAAACTGCTGCCAAATATTCCGAAAAATTCAGTAATCGTCATGGATAATGCCCCATATCACTCGGTGGAGAAGGCCAAAGCGCCGTGCAGCAATGCAAGGAAATCGGATATGATAGAGTGGTTGGGCCTACGAGGAATACCTACCGAAGCAAAAATGTCAAAAGGTGAGCTGTACGATGTTATCAAACAACACAAAACAGCAAAGCGCTATGTTATAGATGAACTGGCTAGCGATGCTGGCCATTTAGTGATAAGACTACCTCCTTATCACTGTGATCTCAATCCCATTGAACTTATTTGGGCACAGGTAAAAGAATATATACGGAAGAAGAATACAACTTTCAAGATTGCTGATGTTGAAAAACTAACGAGAACGGCAATTGATAATGTAACTCCTGAAAATTGGAGAAAAGCGATAGAACACGTTTTGCGTGTGGAAGAACGATATTGGGAAACGGACTGTTTGATTGAAGATCAAGTGGAGCCTTTAATAATTCATGTTAATGGAGAAGACAGCAACAGTGAAGAAGAAGAAGAGTGGAATGACATTAACGTTCTACAACAATCTCCTTAGCCTGAATTTAGATATAATTCAAAAAGTCTTTTTCAAGACTATACATTCAAAGGCTATTCTCATGGCCAGCAAATAAACGAAAGAGATATCGTTAACTGTAATGGAAAACGTATCATAAAACTGTATTTTATTAAAAAAATAAAAAATAAGATAGCATCTTTAATAAAACCTTATAATTCTTTAAAAAAAACAAAAAACATGCCATTAGAATGTATAAATATTAAAAAAAAATGATGGTTAAACAGACTGCATGTTATTACCTTAAAATAAGTAAACGATATACTGTATATAAAATTGAGTTAAAAGACAATTTTTTGAAGTGTACAATTATTTTAATTATAATTAAAGCAAAGCAACTGAATAATATTAAAGCTTCTGCTGTAAAATTATAAAGCGCTTCTTCAATGAGACATGAGACGGAAGTGAGTAAGCGCATGAGACCCCCTTTCTCTGATTGGCTAATCTGAAACTTCCTGTGACACACCCTGTTTTTCTATTGTTGGACAAGGTATAATGTCTGTTTGATAAGTTTGTATCCTTTAAAAAAAATATCATTAACATTACTTTGAACTTTTAAATAATCACCCATTTTATCATAGCCACTCATTTGAAGAGCTGTTTGGATGGTGCACAGGCTTGCTCAAACTTCTGCATTCGATGGTTTAATTAATTCCTCGTCATCATCGCTGTTAGAGATTTCAACTTTTTGGATCTCAGTTTCATTTTAAATCTTAGAGATAATGACACGGCCAGAGCATCCTCATCACATATAGTGGTTGCAGTGTTTTCATTGACCAGTCAATTTTGGGCAGCAGTGCCCATTGGCTTAGAGGGAAATGAAAAGTGGATATTATAAGCAGAGTGTTCATTTATCTGAAGTGAGATCAGATGAAAAAGTAGAATTTGTGAACTATCTCTGAAAAAAGGTGGCCGTATTAAGCTGATTGTGGCCAGTTAATGCGAAAATTTGTTACATAGGAAACAAAAAATTCCGGACAGAGCTGGAGTGGCCATATTAAAGATGGCTACATTAAGTGGTGGCCACTGTATTTTCTAAATTGCATAGCATTTTTGGTAATACAATATAATAAAATATGACACTGAAGTCAATCATTTAGAAACTGCAATCTTATTGCAATCTTTATGACACAAGTTCCAAACAAAGATTAGGTTCATCATACAATCTCTTGAACAATGGAGGGTGTTTATGCAGAGTCCCAAATAAAGTGCATGGATCTTTTCTAAGCAAACTCCATTTACTCTGTGATTGGTTAAAAAAAAAATGTGACTTCGAAACTCCTTAATTATGACGTTATAAATTGGAAATTGCTTCTTGCATCGTATTTTGCTAGCTCTGATAAATCAGATATCTAGTATGTACTCTTGCAAGGATAGTAATGGCTGGAACTTTCTTGCTCCAGGGTCTTAAATTACACTAGGTACTATCTACAATGTACTATGTCTGGTATTTTTCTTAGTAACAGGATCGATTTCTCCATAGCTGGCATGGATATTATGACTGAGGCAACAAATCTCATTAATGGAAGCGCCAAAAACTCAAATATGATGAGGCAAAGAGCAACGCCACCTAGAGAGAAAGCCTATACACCGAAATGTCAAACATTGTTACATCACCTACCAATAATCAGCCTGAAATTTGCCCTACCGTAGGTGATGTAACAATGTATGATTTTTCCGTGCGCAGGTTTTCTCTCCAGGCGGTATTACAAAGACACAAACAAACATTTGAGAAGCGAGATTTAATTAATTAAATAAAACAAGATTTAATTGACAGTCTTAAAGGCCACATAAGACTCATTTTCATTACAGTGAAAATAAACCCCTTTAAGGCAGGGGTCGGCAACCGTTTTGTTACTAGGGTAAGTTTTCAAAATTTTGAAACTATTGAGAGTACATAGTTTAATTTTATAATCACAAAGTTATAATATATAAACAAAACAATGTTTTGATAAACTTACATTTATACAAACAAGAAATATGTTTTTACATGCATGTAATAAATTTCAAAATAATCGAAATTAAAAATACGTACATAAATAACACAAAATCAAATTTAATAAAATTATAAAAAATAGTGAGGGCTTGGTTGAAATTTGTCACTAGTGACATGGTGCCTGTGGATGTCACATTGCCGACCCATGCTTTAAGGAATATGAAAAATTGAATATGGTAGGTATTGAGTTATATTATAATGGGTGTTAAACTCCTTTATCCTTCAGAATTTGGAATAGTTAGCACAAACTCAATTCTTGTGTGTGTTTATTATTTTGTATCCACTGCTATTTTTTGTTTGTTTTTTAATAGGAAACTTAAGGAAAATGTGCACATGTATTTCACTTTTTATTTCACTGGATTTATTTTCTATTTAATCCTAATACCAACTTCAACTTTTTAAGGTCTTCCATTTCCATATGATAATTGCCATCAAAAATGGTAATGGGGGTGGAGTATAAAAAAGGGAACTAAACTACCAATAAAATTTATCATATTTATTAAAGATCAATACAATAAACTGTATTTGATACTCCACGATACTCGAGTATACTTTTAACTCAATACACATTACTTATAGCCTGTACAGTAAGAATTGGCAAAGCACTTCTGATTGACTAAATGCTCACTTCCTGCACCTTGCCCACATTTTCATCTTGTACAGACTATACATGAAACTTATATTCTGTAAATAATTGAAATATTTTATGTTACACTTGAGTAGATGTATCAATACAGGGGCGTAATCAGGATTTTACATGAAGGTGGGGGGGGGGGGGGGAAAAAAATGTAAAAAATTTTTTTAATAAAAAAAAAAAAAAAAAAAAAAATTAAAAGGGTATGGGAAAAAAAAGGGGGGGGTTCATCCGACCCCCTCCCCCCCCCCTAGTTACGCCCCTGCACTATTAGTTATAATAATGAATATAAATAAGATGACCTATAAAAAAGTAAACAGGGTATATACAGGGTGTTTCAGGCCACCTGCATCAGGCTTTTTTTCTCGGAAGTTCAATATCTTAGAGCTTTTGGGAAAAAATTTATAGACCCAAGACTATGTGAAGAATTTAATGGTTGGAATTTACAGAAATGGCTGAAAATGGGTGCATCCCTGGTCCGGCCATGTGTTTTTAGATAGGTATTGGAAAATGAAAACTTTTGTAGGAAACTTGTTTTCCAATCTGCTTCCTTCGGGTACAGGTTACATCATATTAAATGTTCAAACAGCTGTCTGTTTTGCTAGTGGCATTTGCGCAGTTTCCTGCTGTTGTCATTACAGGGTCAGAGGACTTCTTCCCATCTTATCCTTTTGCACGTCTTCCTTCTTGGTGCACAATTTCTTTTAGCCATCTCCAAAGGAAAAAATCGAAAGGAGTGACGTCTGGAGACCGAGGGGACCATGGTTCAGGTCCAATCCTTACCAATTCATCACATGGGGAAAATGCTATCAATGACTTCTTGTGCGATTAGAGAGTGATGCTGAAACCATGTGCCAACCCTCACAGCTAAGGGCAAATTTTCAAGGAATTCAGGCAGCACTCCTATCACTTTTATCAAATTATTCATTTTCTCCTCTTCTTTCTTAATGTTGAGCTTCCACTAATATTTTTTCTTCATTTGTGTTGTTCAGTCCTAATATTTTTTACTTATTATTCTTATTTCTTTTATTGTTTCTGTCACTTTTGTATTCCTATTTTTATGTATCATCCTATTCTCTAATGCATGTTCATTGCTCTTTTATCATCTTTCATTGGCCCTCATATTTGTCCTATCCCAGCATGTCTTCCCTGGCATTGTCACCTCTATCTCTCTATTGTGGTCACCACTAATTCTTATCAACCTGTGTTAATTTTTGTTTTATTCCAGGTTCTTTGTGTCTTGCCCTTCTTTTCTTCTACTTGCGTCATTCTTTCGTTAATAGAATCATACTTTTTTTTTTGGTTAAAACTCAATTGAATTATAGTGTTTGTATTTTAGCCTCTATGTTATGATAACCCTTTCAGAATACAGAAATGACAATTAAGCATATTTTATTTTTAAGTTAGTTTGTAAATAAATTATTAATTAAATGAGGGATTGGGTTGTTAAATGAGGAATTGAATGGAACTTTAAAGTAAATGTAATGGCTTCCAGTGTATTCTGGAATATTTTTTGAAAATAACATTTCTAGAAGTTTTCCAGATATATTCCCAATTAGTTTTCGCGTTTTTTCAAACTGGAAATTGCAATATTATAGCTGCGCTCATGCTTGATCGAAAACGAAGCTAACTGGTGAATTTCAGCTTGGTGCGAAGGAATGAATGCATATTCAGCCAGTTTTTAAATGCACTTTCACAAATATCATTGAAGGATGTAGAAGAAATAGTTAGATCCAAGGCTTAAGGAGCTGAGAGAAATCTGGAAGCTGTTGATCAAATCAAACTGTTCATTGTTTTCAGGATGCAAATTACAGTTTTCAGGAGATAAATCACAATTTTCAGTTCCTTTTTCAATGGTGGAACTTTCAATTTTTGACAGTGAGGTTTATTTTGTTGTTGTCGAACAAACCTGCTATTAATTTTTTCCCAAAAGCCTTTTGATCGTTCCAACTTGTTTTTAAGTGTTGTACATTTGTGTATGTCTGATTGTGAAATTTGTAATTTGTATGTCCTTTTGTGTTTCATTTATCCAAGTATTGACTATTTCAATTTTGACATGTATTTGAAATTTCTTCCTGTGAGCCTACTGGGCTTTATTCTTTCAAGATGTCAATAAAAAGCTATTCACCTAATGGTACAGTATCAGTAATTTTTACAGTGTATATGTATATTTCATTGTTATGGCGTATTATAGAATACATCTTTAAATATTGGCCCCACTATTTTCCTTAATATTTTACTTTCAGCTCTTGCGTCGACGTTTTGTTTTTTGTTTTTTTTTTTAGTTCAGAGTCAGACATTTTGCTTATAAAGTGCTTCTGGGCATATTACTGTTGTTTAGTGCCGAAGTTTAGATTGAATAATATGGATTTCTTATAGATATTTAGGTGATGAAACAGGCCATTTTCATCTTGTTGACTCTTTCTTGCTTTAAAAGTTTCTTTCTCTGATCCGTTTTGTTAAATTCTCCTAAAAATTTATATTTATTATTCTGTCAAATTGGCCATATTTAGTTTTCTTTTTCTTAAGGGTGGTCTTGACGTTCATCATAAACTTGATTTTTGGAAGGAGAATCATAAGCCAGCTCTTTTGGTTTTTTGCCAAATATTGTTATTATTTTCATTGCATGGATTGCAATAAACATAAGTGTCAGTGTGTTTACATTTATATCGTTTACTTCACTTGCACAAAGATAAGCAATATGTAAAATGTTATTAATATCACTTATTCAATTAATTGATTTTGACATATAGATATAACAAATAATAAAAACAAAAAATCAAAATAAAAAAATTAATAAAAAAAATAGCATCCCAATATAATTTTAATTAATTTGAATTAATAAAATTGATATAAAAAAAGGTATATGTTAAAATTGATGATTTAAATTCAATATAATTTATATCAAATTTTAATATTAACGAAATAATAAAT
>JAHWFO010098624.1:518966-608503 GCA_023313115.1 Rhysida immarginata | reverse complement strand
GGACAAGGCCCTCGAAGCGTGTCAGTTACATACAGTCACTAATAGTTGGTTGAATGGTGTATAAAGACAGTCACACTTTTATTTCTCTGTGTAGCAGGACAAGGCCCTCGAAGGGTGTCAGTTACATACAGTCACTAATGGTTGGTTAAATGGTTTATAAAGACAGACACACTTTTATACCTCCGTGTATCAGGACAAGGCCCTCGAAGGGCCCCTTCGTGGGCACTACCTTGACGTGGTGGAGGAGCTTGAGTGCCTCAGTGACGCCTAGGGCCCTGCTGGATCGGGTCACTTATGCCAGACAGGCCTTAGCAGAGAGGCCAGACTAAAAGTGTCCGGTCGGTTGTGGACCCTCCCAAAGGGACCGGTGCTCGCAATGCAGGCATGTTTTTGACATGGCCTCCATTACGACCAGTACGTCCACCTGCGTGTTTGCCGTGCGCAGCGACCCTACTTCTGAGGAAAGGGGAATCCTGGTGGTTGAGTGAAGGCTTTCCGGAACAACACACCACTTTGGCCCCTGCTTCTCGGAAGGATGGGTGGTCTGGATGAGCCCGTTCAGATCAATCGGCTGGTCGTTGCTCTCTGGAGCTTCGGCCATAGGGTTAGGCGCCGCCTATATCCTCCTCGTATCCCTGGTGCCAATGTGCATCCCCTTGTTGGGCTCGGTGGTGGGTGGGGAGCGAGGGAGATGAAAATTTATTTTACTTACTATGGGTAAAACAAATAAGCAAGCAAATTACAAACAAAATAACGATCGTGTAGAGAGATCTAGCCGTAGACCGCCAAAGTATCCGAAGTTTTTGGAAATGAAATTGGCAAGTGGGGAGTCGTTTAAGACCATCTCCCCATTTCTAATTTCAAAAGAACTTAAACGCCTCGTTGGGGATACAAAACATGTTAAAAGACTTTCCAACGGCCATCTTCTTATCGAAGTCTTTAAGGATAAGCAAGCCACCACCCTGCTATCCTTGAAAAAGTTTGCAGGGAAAGCCGTTTCGGTTTCTTCCCATGCAACATTGAATTATAAGAAAGGTGTCTTCACGTGCCAGAACCTGGAAGGAATGGGGGACGAGGAAATCATTGCCGAGTTGGATGATCAATCTGTAGTTGACATTCGCCGGATCGCTCCAAGGAGGAATGGTGGTCCTCATCCTACGCACTCCTTCATTGTTACCTTTGGGGGTACAGTTTTACCGGATACCATTTACATCGGTTATATACACTGTCACGTGAGACCCTTTATTCCCAACCCGTTGCGATGCTTCCAATGTCAGAAGTACGGCCACACGAGAACAAACTGTCATTTTAATTCAGTCTGTTGTAAGTGTGGCCTACCCGGACATGAGATGGAAGATTGTTCTAAAGAGTTCCGGTGTTGTAATTGCAAGGGAGCCCATTCTGCCCTTTCAAGAGACTGACTGTCCTATTTGGCGGAAGGAAAAGAAGATCCAAGAGGTTCGTGTCCTTGGGAATTTGTCTTTTCCGGAAGCGCGTAGGCAGGTAGAACAAAATGAAGTCCGTAACTATGCAGCAGTGGTTAAGAGTCGTCCTTCTATTAAGTCTGTTGGAACAATGACTGATTTGAGATCGCAGACTTTTCTTGTGGAACTTCCACCTCCACAGGACCATCTGCTAGCACTAGTCGTACTTCGAAATCAATTACACCACCTGGAACTCCTCCAAAAACTTCGGAAAGGGAAGAAAGCAAGAAACGCTCGTCAGAGGTGTCACCTTCCTCTGACCCTTCCAAAAAACGTATAGTAGTTTCTACTCCAAATTCTCCAGTTCTGGGGGGAGGGCCAGACTTCCCTTTAAACTTAGACGTGTCTCTTACTGAGGAGATGGAGTTATCTCGGGAGTTTAAACCTGCATCTTAAAACCTTCATCATGGCACTGTTACAATGGAACCTTAATGGATTCGTTTGGCGATTAGAAGACCTCAAGCTCTTAGTCAATAAGTTCTCCTTCTCCTTATTGGCTTTGCAAGAAACGTTCCTTTTGCCATCCCAGTCTCCTACCCTATAAGGAGTAGAAGGATTATACATCGGGAAATAAAGCCTGTGGTGGTGTTGCCATCTTAGTTCAAAGATATTTGCCTTTTACTACCATTAATTTAACATTTAATCTCCAGGCGGTAGCAGTTAGAGTCTTATTCAAAGATCTCTCACCTCTAACTGTATATTCACTGTATCTCCCTCCAGATCAATATACGGACGAAACATCTTTGTCATCTCTGCTGCGTGAGCTTCCAAGTCCCTTCCTTATTCTGGGTGATTTTAACGCCCGTAATTCCATTTGGGGGTCTATAAAGCTCTCTGAAAGAGGATATATGATAGAGAAAGTTTTGAATGCTTTTAACATCAATTTGTTAAACGATGGCTCTTCAACATTCCTCCGCTCAGCCATCGGCTCTCTGTCATGCATTGATCTATCTATATCCTCTTCATCTTTCACCCCTAATTTAGCTTGGAGCGTATTCTCAGATTTACATGGTAGTGATCATTTCCCGATCAGTATTTCCCTGAGTTCTTCTACTTTTTCCAACCCTCTACCACGTTGGAAATTGGATAAAGCAGACTGGCAGGTCTTCCAATCCCATCTACAGTTTGAGAATAAAGCACCCTTTCCATCTGTAGATGAGGCTGTAGAAGATTTCACTTCCCGCATCCTCCATGCGGCAGAACAATCCATTCCTAAGTGTAGATCCTCGTCCACGAAAATCCCAGTGCCATGGTGGAATGAAGAATGTGCCCTAGCGGTTCGAGAACGTAAGAGAGCTCTCCGCATTTTTTCCGCACAACCAACTCTTGAGAATCTTATCACTTACAAACAAAAAAGGATCGGTTGTAAACTGATCATTTCCACAAATAAGAAACTTTGTTGGAGGCATTATATCTCCTCCATTAATAGGAACACCCCTCTTCAAACTCTCTGGAAAATGATTAGGAAAATAAATAGGAAAAGACTCCCGGATAAACTCCCTTTCCTCATTCAAGATGTTCATATGTACTATGACCCGAATGAGGTAACAAATAATCTTGGAAAAACATTTGCTTTGGTTCACGAATAAAAAATTGCAGTATCTCCTTTCAAAGACGAAAACTTTTCGAGGAATCGCATGCTATAAATTTTAACTTCCGAAACCTCGAAAAATATAATCTCCCGTTTACTTTACGGGAACTACATTATGCCCTTCGTTGCTCCAGAGATTCTGCTCCAGGTCCAGATGGAATGTTATACTCTTTCCTGCAACATCTGACGCAGGAAGCTTATGGTCACCTTCTCTCGTTATATAATTACATCTGGTCTTTAGCAGAGATTCCAACAATATTGAGAGAGGCAATTGTCATTGCTATTCCAAAATCAAATAAAGACCACTCTTGTCCTTCAAACTATCAACCAATAGCACTAACTAGCTGCATGTGCAAAGTCTTGGAAAGGATGGTCTCTGTCCGACTTATGTGGTATCTGGAAAAAAACCACCTGTTGTCCAGATTTCAGTGCGGTTTCCGCAAATCTCGCTCAACTGTTGATCACCTTCTTCGGTTGGAGCATGAGTTTCATTTCGCACAGAGACAGACAGCATGTCGTAGGGGTGTTCTTTGATCTGGAAAAATCCTACGATACAACTTGAAGACATGGAATAGCAATACTTTTGCAGAAATACGGCCTTACAGGACGTCTTCCCTCTTTCTTGTGTAATTTCATGGCGAATAGAACCTTCCGAGTTCGCGTTGAGTCAACGCTCTCGGACCCTTTTACGCAGGATAATGGTGTCCCACAGGGAAGTGTGCTGAGTCCCTTCCTGTTCCTCATTGCTATTAATGAGGCTCGTTCACAACTTCCATCCACTGTGAACTATTCCCTGTACGTTGAGGACATCGCCATTTACTGTCGAGGGTCATCAATGTCCTTTATTGAGCGTCAACTGCAACTAGCCATCAACAAGCTTGTTACCTGGGGCAACGAAGTATGCTTTAAATTTTCACCCCAAAAAACAAGGACCGTCCACTTTTGTTATTTGAGAGGTCTCCATCCAAACCCGGACCTTACACTATGTGGATCTCCTATCTCAGTGGTGGATTCCCATAAATTCTTGGGTCTGACCTTTGATAGGAAACTATCATGGCTCCCATATCTTTGTAATCTAAAAGCGAGATGCTTACAAGCCATGAATGTTTTGCGCTCTATTTCCGCTATCAAATGGGGCGCTGATAGGAAAGATGCTCTTGTTTTTATACGGCTTCCTAGTTAGATCTAAATTAGACTATGGAAGCATTGTTTATGCCTCAGCTTCAAAGAGCACTTTAAAGCTGTTAGATCCCGTCCATAACCGAGGCATAAGAATTGCCACAGGAGCTTTCCGTACAAGTCCGGTAGAGAGCCTTTATGTGGAGGCTTCTGAACCCCCATTATGGTCTAGAAGAGCCAAACTCCTCCTCAAATATGCTCTTCGCGTATATGGTGAAAGTCAGCATCCAGCTTTTGCCTGTTTTTTTGATAAACCTAGCATCCCTCCCCATCACTCTTTTAGAAGCATCAATAATTGGTTCCAGAATTTTCTGGAGCGCCTGAACCTCTCATTTCCAGCCATGCATAGCCGAGAGGTCAGAGATGTCCCTCAGTGGATTCTCCCCCAACCAGACGTATATTACAACTTATTTGCTGGGAAAAAAGCAAACTTTATGGAAGCTGAAATTAATGCACTCTTTTAAGGTTTTTTAGAAACCCTCCCTGATGGCTTCCACATATATACAGATGGGTCTGAATCAGAGGACGGAGTTGGCTGTGCGTTCCTTATAAATAACAGTGTATTTTCTTATCATTTGCCAAACGAGTTCTCCATCTTCTCAGCGGAATTGGTAGCGATAGCCAAAGCGTTAGAGTTCGCTTTTAATTATCCAAATTCCAACATCTGGATATTCACTGATTCACTGAGCGCTTTGCAATCTTTTGATTCATTTAATTCTATAAACCCTTTTGTTCAAAGAATCCAGGAATATCTTCATTACCTGGATTCACAAGGTACCAGTATTCATTTTGTCTGGATCCCTAGTCACATGGGTATCCTACAAAATGAACGGGTCGATAAGGCGGCAAAACACGCAATTACTCAGTTACCGATCTCTGAATTGCTTTCAATCCCCGAGCATTTGTACCCGGTGATTTCCAAAATACTCAGATCTTCTTGGCAGGATTCTTGGCCTCTGAACACTGCTAATAAATTATTTGAAATAAAGCCTGCCATCACACCGTGGTCATTACCTTGTCTAACAAACAGGCGAGATGATGTCATTCTTACTCGGCTTAGGATTGGTCACAGCCGTCTTACTCACATCCATTTATTAAAAAGAAGAACCAACGCCATTGTGTTCTTGTGGAGCAATGCTGACTATTAAGCATATTCTAACCCAGTGCTCTTTACACACTAAGTTACGACGCTCATTAGGGCTGAATCATTCCTTAGATTTTTTGTTGGGGATCAACCCCATAATTTTTAAAAAGTGTTTCTTTTTTAAAAAATTACTAATGTTTTTAAATTCATATAGTCATCCTTTTATTGCTTTTGCATTGTATATATTTGATCATTAAGTATAGGGATGAACTCAGAAGAAAATAGATTTTAATCATCTATTTTATAGTCAGTTAGTGCCCTTTACACACTAATGATTTGCACAGCCCTGTACTAATATTTCTTAGTACGGGAGAACCCTGGGGAAAAATGTGTGTTTTTAAATTTATTAGTGATTTTAAAATCTCAGAGTCATAACGTTTATTGTTTTTCCATCTTTGTCATTCAAGTTTTTATAAATTTTTTTCATCTGATTTTTTAAAACTTTTGGCCCATAAACTGTGGGTTTTTAAACTTTCTGTCGGGCGCAAAATGGCCAGCAGCCGACGCCCTAAAATTACAACCAACCAACCAAAAATGGAGAAAAAAATTCCTGGACATATTTGCTCCTTTTCTAAATATTAGCATATAGAAGGTGGTCCTAAAAAGGATTTACGGTTTTTGAAATGGAATAGGAGGCAAACAGTAACAGTTATTAAAGTTATTCTTGCTGGAGGTTAATGTGCGAGATCAGGAGGAATGTTTGCTAAGTTTCCTTGTGTTAGTATCAAATTTCAACGAAAGGTGGCGCTTCGGATTCTGAAGCTATCAATGATTGGGATACTTTTGGAAATGTCCACCATCTGCCGCAATCACATGTCTTAAGCGAAGTACAAAATTAGTTGACTTGTACTGCAACGTCGCTACTGGAATAGCTTCCCATTCATGACTGATGGTTTGCTCCAGTTCCGCAAGCATGGTGGGATTCTGTCGGTACACGGCATCCTTTAAGTTCCTCGAAAGGAAGAAATCGCACTGATTAAGATCCTACGAATACGGTGACTAATGCACACCTTTTTCTGTTGCGTGGTGTTATCAAAATATTCCTCCAGGAAAGTGAAAACTTCACCAGACTGTTTCGGGTGAATGGTCCAAGGCATTAAGAATGGCTAAAAATTCGTGCAAGATTTGAATGTAAGTACTTGAATTCACTTTCTCCTGTAGAAAAATGAGCCCAGTAAGATACCTCTGTTGGATAAAGCTACCTATACAGTAGTAGTTTTTTGGGCATAGAGCCATCGTGGACGATAGTTTTTAAATGGACACATCCAAGATCCTCCATTCCCCGGATTCACCACTTTTGTTTATTGACGAAGCCATCCAAAGGAAAACTTGTTTCGTAAAAAAAAAACACATGCAATTTGCGTCAAGATTCCCCTCCTCAATCAAGTGCAGCATTTCGTATGGGAAAAACGAGTCTTTTTTTTTTTATTATTTTTTTTTTATTTTTTATTTTTTTTCCTCCCTTCGAAACCACCTTAAGCGGCTGCTGCGTTTGGATTTTGTATGGGCAATTTTGTAATATTTTGTGCGTTGCTGTTTTGTGGACCCGATGTTTTTGAACTGCGCGTTTGATGCAGTCAAGGCCAACCGTGGACGTACAACGATGTCAGCCAACTCATCCGCAACTCTACCGGTTCGCGTAAATACTCGTACAACTGTTTTACTCTATTCGGATGCGGACAGTCCTTGAAATTAAATCTGCACTAGAAGATCCTTTTTGTCACAGTTGTACTCACCCAATCGGGTGGTATTGCAATACAATAAATATTTTCTCCAATGAATGCATCATTTTCACGCTTTCCTACGCTAAGTGTACACCTCTCCACCGCGTTCGCGCATGCCTCGCACACAGCACGACTTGTAAGTGAATTTTGGTACTAGCACAAGGAGACGTACCAAAACAAATTCCTGACCTTACACATTAATCTCCTGCAAAAATAACTTTAATACGAAGATTGTTCAATAGAAACACGTTTGTATTGCGCAGCCACGAAGGTTTCGCCTAGACAACGGAAAACAGTCGTTTATATCACGGCCTCCTAGAAATTACCAGGCCTGAACATGTCAATAATGTATTGTTGAAATACTAAGATTGTGACGTTGAACTTACTTCTGTAATAGCACCATCCGAGGCCAACGAGATAACAAGGCCTGGAAGCGAAAAAGTCACCTGACCAACTGGGTGCTAGCAACAATCCAACCTTCATTGTTTCCAACAAAAGTAAAAACACTGATTGTTAACATCCAAGATGGAGACAATGAAGGTTGGATTGTTGCTAGCACCCAGTTGATCAGGTGACTTTTTCGCTTCCAGGCCTTATCTCGTTGGCCTCGAGCACCACCAGTTTGACGTAATAATGTTTTATCTTTTCCATGTTCAGGCCTGGTAGTTTCTAGAAGGCAGTGTTTATATGCATTGTTTAATTACTAGTAAGGTGTATGCCACACATTTTTGCTGTTATTCAATTTTTGGCCACTGAAAGGCGTCAGCGAATGAAAATTTTTACGAGAATGAAAGCTGTACACGGTCATGGATCTCCTCTATTACTCCAGACCACGGTCTATAGATATTCATGGTCATCGAGCTCCATTGTTAAAATGAAGCTAAAGTTTCTAGCTCCCAATAGGGCGGGAACCCTATTGAAAAGTGGCGCTGCATGTACATATTCGGCCCAAAAACGCCTGCAGCGCCGCCTTATGGACAGACAGAAAATTTACTTTCATTTTCAGTTTCAATGAAAAGCCTCTATCGCAGGTCACGGTCGGCCCTGATTCGATCTATGCGGCACCTGGCGCGATCTGTTTTCTTTAGCTTTTCGAAACAATGGAAAATGGCCGAAGCTCGATGACCATGAATATCTATAGATCGTGCTCCAGGCCTATTCTTAACGGATAAAATTGCGTGTATGCTCTTCATTGTTAAAAGACGGTCGTCAAAGACGCACCTAGTGAGAAAACCACGCACAAAGTAATTTTAAGGACAGTTGACTCTGGTAGTTGCCCGGACGCGCCAGGGACACACTGAAGGATCTTCCAAGAGTGAAAAGAGGCGCTGAAGTTAAGCTTGGCCGAGGGCGTCAGCAACCGTAAGGCCGTCAGTGTTAGGAAGCCAATCCACGAAAGATTTGGCCCGTCCAGAACATGCACGTGTTGCAACATCAGATGAAAATGTGATACAGTTGGAGATTGCTTCAAGCGCCTCTAAAACAATCACGAAAAGGACGGCGGTTCAAGTACAAGTCGACGTAGAATTTGCTGTTGTGTAACGGTTCCGCCAACAACCGCAGGAATTTTATCAGATGGGAATCTATAGATTAATGCACCAAGGGGATTCGTGCCGTAATGTTCATACAGATTTATTTTAAATCCTTTGAATAAAAATTGCTTCCCAGCCTCTAAACGCGTTTCTATTGAACTACCCTCGTAAATGTTAGTTTGCCCGGCAATCTTTTTTTAAGATATAGAGGTACAAATTAGCCAATTATGAAATGAGATGGAAATTGATATACTGGGTGTCCATAATTAAAGGACCCTATTGCAATGCTGCCTACAGGCAAAATCAGTCATCAGAAAAGTGTGAAATTTTGTGGAAGACTTAATGGAGGAATTTGTTTCAGCGAAAAAAAAAAATTAGTTACGAATTTCGCCATCAGAGGGCGTTTTAATAACTAATTCACACATTTAGCCACACGTGTAAAATAGTTTAACAAGTTAAACATGTGTAAAACGCAACAAATTACAACATTACATGTTCCACATGAAGGCCACAGTTGACCAAAGTGTGTGCGGCGAAATGTTGCGCATATGGCGTGAAATGCTGTCTTTAAGATCAGGTAAAGTTCTTGGATTGTCACGACTTACCAGATGTTTCAAATGTTCCCAAAGCCAAAAGTCGCATGGAGTGAGGTCTGGGGATCGGGCAGGCCACACATGACGGAGGTGACGGTTGATGACACTGTAAATTATCGTCTGAGAACGTCTTTAACACGCAGTGCAATGTGTGGAGGAGCTCCATCTTGCATAAAGATTGTGCGTGCAAGGCACTGAAGGGCTTGCAGAGCCGGAACAATTTCGTTATCTAACAGCGAAGCATATCGCTGCCCAGTGATCGAGCATGTCACTGGACCTCTAGAACTTAACTCCTCGAAGTACGGGCCGAGAATAAATGATGCCGTAAATCCACACCATAGCGTCAATTTTGGAGAATGCAACGGAACCTCTAAGAAAGCGTGCGGATTTTCTGGTTCCCAAATGTGCCAGTTGTGTGCATTCACTGCGCCGTCCAAGTGAAAATGCGCTTCGTCTGTCCAGAGGATATTCCACGGCCATTCTGCATCCAGGACTGTCGCCATGGATCGGAAAGCATGGAAGAATATCATACAGCAAGTCCGAAATCCGCAGCACCTACAACCCATTCTCAAAAAAATAGATGATTATTAAAAATTTAGTTTTCATGGTTTCAAGTGTTAATTTTAGATGCTAAATTTAACTTTGAAAACTTTTAAATTTTTTTTTCACATTCTACATCAATGTAATCTAATCTAATCGTAATCTAAATGTTTTATTTTTTTAATGTATTTTTTACATATTACGGTAGTCTCATAAAAATAGAATATCAATGTTTTTGTCTCAAAAAAAGAATATTATCAAAATACTAGTATACAATTTTTTTTTAGTATTTTTTCTCAAATCCTTTGCTCTGAATTACAACTTTACATCTTTTGGGTAGTGATTCAACCATCTTTTGACATTGTTTGACTGAAAATTGATTCCACGCAATCTTTATTATGACCTTCAATTCCTCAATTGTTGAGTTGGTGGGTTGCATTGTTGAATACGTTTCTTCATGTCACCCCAAACTTCTTCAATTACATTCAAATCTGGAGAATTACCAGGCCATGAAAGAGTTTCAGTTTGATGATCAAGAAGCCACTGTTTTGTTGATTTAGAGGTGTGGGGAGGAGCAATATCTTGTTGCAATACACAAGGAACATCTGGAAATTGATCTTAAAATTGATCTGGAAATTGACTAAGGAACATGAGGAAATGAGTCCATATTCAAGAATCTCTTGGTATGCACTAGAATCCACTTTTCCTTTGAGAAAATAATTTTCCAACTCCTGCAGAAGACATACACCCCTATACAATGACACTAGCTGGATGCTTGACAGGTCCCTTCACGCAGATGGGATAAAATTTTTCACCCATTTTTCGCCAGACATGTCTACTTTCTCCAACAGGAACACAGAACATTGACTCATCGCTGAAGATTACAGAATTCCAGTATTCCATTGTTTTTTTAATGAAATCCTGGGCCCATTTGGACTCTTGCGTTGTCGTTATGCCATTGTTAGCATCGGCTTTTTCTTAGGTATATATGGGTTAAACTTCATTTCTCGAAGCCGTCGATGAACGGTCTTTTTGCTGACTGTAACTCCTGCTTGCTTCCAGTGATTTGAAAATCTCTCAGCGTGCTGAAACGATGCTAGATGGGTATTTTCCTCAATACCGAATCCTTACTAAAAACCGCATCAGCACTAAAAGAGGTGATGCGTTTTCGGCCAGTGCCTAGCTTTCGTCCGGTTACTTACCCTGTAATGACATACTCCTTCAAAGTTTTGGAAACTGATGACTGCGAACAATGAAACTTTTTGTCAATTTTAGTTTATTTTTCTGTACATGGTTGGAGAAAAATGATTTTTTGCTTATCTTCAGGTGTTAGAGATACTTTTCGTCCCATCTTGATGCAATTATAAAAAATGCTGTAGTCATTTATTCTTATGCCTGTTTTTATACTGTTGGAACATCCCAATAACTAAATATTATTCTGATATTCTAATTTGTTGAGACATTCTACTTACACAACTTACTAATTAGCAAAAAAAAGTATTTAAATTTTATTATCATTATTTTGCATCATTAAAAAGTAGAGCAAATATATATCAATTAAAAATGTATTGCAAATTTTATAAGCTTAAAAAATCAATTTAATTTTAAGTATGTAATAAGCGGGAAAAAAAAAAGTTTCAAAATATTCTATTTTTTTGAGAATGGGTTGTATTGCAACCTACTGGCTACGTGGCCAATCGCCTCATCCAGCCGCCAGCTAAGGTCCAAGAAGAAGCTTTTGTTCTAAATTATTCGACTGTTTCGAGAATTTCTTCCACATCCCGTATAACAGTATTCTTGACACTGGAGTGTGTGCGTGTGTGAAATAAATCAAGCAAGGAATAATGATAGAGAGTTCAATATGGCCATCGTTCCAATTAATATTTTTTTCATTATTTTTTAAAGATAAAAAGGCCCGGTACACGTATTGGTAATGTAACGCTTATGCCTACTTGGAAATATGTCGAATATGGACATTAACAAAATCAAGATCAACATAAGTATAGCAAGCACCAACAGCCAATAGAGAAGCTTCTTTAGATCGTGCAGGTCGTGCTGGAGACAACATGTCCGACCCAATAGGATGTCCAATTGCTGAAACATAAAATTGAAAAAGAAAAAATGTATTACTGTAAAATTGAGCGTCTTGAATAGAGACATGCATACAAGAGACATTGGGTAAAATATATACCAGTGCCCATTCACTGCATAAAAGTTGGTTGAAAAGAAAACTTAGAAAATACACTGAATGATCAGTTGAAACCAGATACCACTGAAAGTGACTCTTCCAATTTCCAATGATAACCACATATTTGAGAGCATTAATAAAAACAAGCAAGCAGCTCAGTGACATCTAAAGAGGTGTATAAAAGGCTATCATATTTTATGGGTTGGCTAGAGAAACCGAGGTATCTTAACCAGGTTGGTCTGCCAAAAGTGACATACCACAGCAGCACAAACAACGGTAGGACTTCCCACTGTCAACACCATAAATATTCATTGGGAGTTCAATACGCTAAGCTACAAAGATTTGGCTGCTCCTCATAAGCCAATCATCACTACTGTTGCAAGAAAAGACTGTTGGTCATTGGAACGAGGTAATGTAACACTGGAAGGAGAAAAGACTTGGTCAATCTATGATCTTGTTTCTCATGTTTATGGAACCGCGAACACCCAATGCTATTTGGAAATCCTGAACAATTATGCGCTTGCTACATTATGGCAGCAATTCGGTGAAGGGCCGTTTGTCACAAAGCCTCGCCGTTAATGCCTGTTTAAAGATATGAACGTACAAGGATTGGATCAGCTACATGAAATCTTTCACCTCTATCTAACAGACATATATGGGATGAATTTAGAACGTTGAGTCCGAGCAAGAATTTCCCTGCTGTAAATAGGAAAGTATATGTGACTTTAGTTGACTTAAAGAAAGCATATGACAGAGTGAATCATAGTAAGCTATGGGACGTTCTGAAAGAGTATGGTGTATCTGATCGTTTGGTTTTGAAAGTCAATCAGGGCTTGTGTGACAGTGGATGACAAAATGTCTGAATGCTTTGATATTGGTACGGGCGTGCGTCAAGGTTGTGTGATATCTCCTTGGTTGTTTAATTGTACACTTGGATAAATGTATACAGAAGTTAAAAGATCTGAATACTGAGGTGTGAATTGTTTGCAGTATGCTGACGATGCCATCCTCCTTGCTGAGAGTAAATCTAATTGCGAAAGCATGAAGCGCGAGAAAGAATGGACATGAAATTGAACTGCGAGAAGTCGAAAGTGCGTATATCAGATACAATTGAATGAGGACGTCCGAATTCATCCACCTGGGATGCCTATTTGAGAGCAATTGAAAAATTGCGACGTGAATCTTGCGGGCATAAGAGTAGTGGGTGCCTATGATTAAGAGGAATGTTTGCGGGCATAAGAGTAGTGGGTGATGAAAGGAGCGAGTTTGTCGGTGCATTAGGCAGTCTTTGAGCCTAGTGTCCTGTATGGATCTGAGACGTAGGTTATGCAAGTAAGATCAAAAGGCATATCTGTGCAGTTGAGATGGGTTATCTAAGACACCTATGTGAAGTGAAATGTTCAGACTCTGTGAGCAATGATTCTCTACGTGTGCAGTGTGGCGTGACTGTGGATATCGCGGAGAGAATCAGACAGAACTATTTGAGATAGTTCAGGCATGCGGTGAGAACGCTGGAGGAATATGTATGCAAGAAGGTGTAATAGTTGTGCTGTGGTGGGCCGACGCCCGCGGGGCAGATCCAGGAAAACCTGAACGGATTAAGTGACCGAGTATTTGAAAGACAAGCAGATTGCCCGCTTGCGTGTTCGAAGGAAGTGCGCACAGCGTGTTTTGAATGTTGAGAAAGCAAGTGCGATGCAAGGATCGTGTGTTGTGGAGAAACGTTGTGAAGAGTGTGTAGTGACTGATATGTAGGGTACCGATTCGTTTCTCACTCCATCTGGCATTGATTGATTGATTTTTGTAGGACATCACTAAGACATGCCAGACTGGAATAGCACATCAATAGACCAGTAGACACAGACATCGCAGCCGCTCGGTTTAAAATGATCATTCAGTGTATTTGAAAGGCAATGATAAAGGGGAACATTTTAAATTAGAGACAAAGTTATAAAACTGCTTAACAACTCCGCTCTGACCGGCCACTCCATCCACTGAATATCTTTACTTTCGAGAAATTCACTGAATAGAGTAGCTCTACAGGGTGATTCAAATTCTGTGTAAAACAATTTAAGGGGGTATTATAGAGGCCAAGGTAAACACAGAAAGTCCTATGAACATGGGTCCGAATTTGAACGATAACTGAGATATGAACAGAAATAAAAATGCCACCACCAAGATCAACAAGTTAATAACTCAGGTTCTGTAAAGCCAAGATTAATGAAATTTGGAGGAATAACAGGGTAAATAAGACTGTGTGTACCGTTAAAATTTGATCGAATTACATCGAGAAGTTTCCGAGTTACGCAGTCAAAATTGTAACAAGTGCTGGTTGTGCCCTCAAGTGAACACGTGTTATGATGTTGAATGAGTAACTCGGAAACTTCTCGTTGGAATTAGATCAAATTTTAACAGTATACACAGTCTTATGTGTCCTGTTATTCCTCCAAATTTCATTAATCTAGGCTTTACAAAATCTGAGTTATTAACTTGTTGATCTTGGTGATGGCATTTTTATTTCTGTTCATATCTCAGTTATCGTTCAAATTCGGACCCATGTTCATAGGACTTTTTGTGTTTACCTTGACCTCTATAATACCCCCTTAAATTATTTTACACACGATATGAATCACCCTGTTTATGAACGAAAATCATCGTTCATAAAAATGAACCTGGATCAAAGCTCTTTCCAAAAGTTTTAACATATGGCCTAAGATGTAGTAACTAGGTAGTAACACACTATTTTAGGTCTCGCCATTATCATAAGGATAAGTCTCCTGAAGTTGGATGGAAGAGTAGACTTCCAGACATTCTCCACATGCGAACAGATCAAGAGCCTGTTAAAACTGAACCTGGATTCGTCACCGAAGAGAACATGGGTTTATTGAACTTTGGTCCAGGGCTGATGCTGTTTTGCATCACTTGTGACGATCTCTTCTTTGCACAGAAGTGACTGAGAGGCAGACAAATGGTCTTCTTGCATATGTAGGCCTCTCTAATGAAGTCTTCTGTATACAGTTTTTCTCGACATTGGAATTCCCGTGGTAGCTGATAGGCCACTTCAGAGTTGCTTCACTGTTGACTCTTAGTACTGATACCATGTTGTGGCTTTTCGGTTTTCTTGCCTAGTTTTCTGATATCGTTTTAGTTTTTTCCTGGAATTGGCTCCAGAAATGAGACCACTTGTCTGGAAACGTTGTTGTTGTTTTGCTTTCAAAAGAAATTCCAGCTACTTTTTAGGTATATCCTCCTCTGCACATCACGTGACTGTTTTGGGAATAAATAGAGCTTACCAACATTACGTTATTGTTTAGACTACAAATCATAATGATGATGGGAAAAGGCAAGGACCTAACCGACTTTGAACGTGGCATGATCGTAGGTGCAGCAAAGAGTCTCCAAGAGGCGGTTCTCCTGAACCTTTCTGTACCAGTATGAAGGGGAGATTGTTATCAAGAATGGTTCACCGCCCAAAAATAAACGTCGAGTCAGTGGTACTCCATTGGAAGGAAAGCGTTATTGATGAATGAGGTCAGCGGAAGCTAGCTACACTTGTGCAAGCCAATAGACAGGCCACTGTTGGCCAATTGATGTCCGAATTCAATCTTGCCGCTCAGACAATCATCTCACAATGTACCACTAGACTCACGCTATTACCGATAGAGTATAACAGGCGACGGTTACTTCTGGTACCGTTGGTATCGGAGACGAACAGGCAAACACGCCTTCTGTGGGCAAAGCAAAACCGGCATTGGGCCATCGACGAATGGAAAAAAAGGTCGCTTAGTCAACACCTCCTAGAGAGAAGGCCTGCGGACAAAAGGTTTATTCGCTACTTTCAGTTTAAATGGCGCCGCCCTTGTGGCATTTACTGAACTGAGCTAAGTAGGATCACAGCCTACTATATAGATAACAGCCTGTTCAATCGACAGTTTCCAAGTTTCACCGCAGTAAAGGAGGAGGACGCTTTTAAGTAGGGTGAAGAAAGCCTTTTTAGCCTTGAAAAAGCCTTACCACTGCTACCATTCTATTGTGTTCTACTGGCTAGCCTACAAACAGGCTGCATATTTACATGTATATGTAATCTTATATATTAATATATTAATCTTATTTAATACTTAATCTTATATAATTGTTAAAGAACTTTTTTTTTATAACGTGTCGCATTTTTTTTTTGAAAAGTAACATTCTTTGGCTTGTTAATGGTGCATATTAATTAATCTCTAGGAATATTGTTTCATTTTGACACTTAAAAAGACTTGATCAGCTGTAGCCCTGTGAATAAGTAAACACAGTTGTTACCAACTTTTCCCTAGAGTCACTTTATAGGAAGAGTACCGCATTTGAGTGAACTATGCCGCAAGGCTTCTGATTGGCTTTTCGGTATCACGTGGCATAATCGCAGCCATTTTGAGTTTTCCCGGGTGAATGCTTGCTAATCGTTTCTATGCATTTCAGTGAGCTTTGAAACTTACTTGGGTGCACTTGAGACTTTAATCAACAAATAGTAAGTTTCAATCGATAAACAGAAACTATTTTATCGATAGCAGTTGCATGTATTAATAATAAACAAAGTTTTCCTAAGGTTTAGAGATGAATAATTTCGTCAATTAGCTTTTGCTTTATCCGGGCCATTATGCCAAATTGTTGCACGGTAAACTGCACTAAATCCAGTAGAAAAGGGAAATTAATGTTTTACATTCCAACTGGGAAGAACAAACATCCATGCCCACGGCGAGATTCGACCCGCGACCCGACGGATTCAAGAACTGGAAAGCCTACGCCCAAGCCCTCTCGGCCACCGGGCCGGTTCTGTCCACTCTAAATGAAATATATCATTGAGATTTAATTTACGCAGTCCAAAAACGATGTAAAAATGAAAAAGAAAAAAATAAATATTAACTTGTCTATTTTTTTTTAATTTCAAATTCATAAATACCATGTAAAACCTAAAATTCTTTCTACCTTCATTTGAATTAAATATTAAATTTATGAAATTTTATAAGTTAACGAAATACAGATTATATTTTGTTATCGATGACCTAAAAAAAAAGAAGTGATGTAACAGTTTAATTTGAGCAGTAGAGTTATCTTTTATTTTTACCACGTTAAATATATTAAAAACCTATTTATCATGTATTAATTGAATTTACAAATCATAAATTATTACAACATAACATTTTACTCGAAATGCGGCGTGAATACTTTGAAAAAATGTTCACAAAACAACGTATTCTCCATACTGCCCTTTGTATGCAGAGAAGAATTAAACTCAAAATGGCGTCGCTCAAGACGATTGCGATACCCACGGTGTAAGATAAGGGTATTGCCGTGGCCTTATCTTACACCGTGGCGATACTCTTCTTATAAAGTGACTCTAGGTTTCCCTAGAGTTCCTGTATAAAGAAGGGACTCTAGGTTTCCCTAAAGCTCTAGATTAGGATAGTACGGCAAACCTTTTCCGCGCCGCCCGCAGCTGCTGATTGGTAGAACGGCTGTCACGTGAGTTTCTCAGCCATTGTTGGCCCAAACGCAGCGATAGATACCATTGAGATGCATGTGGAAGATGCAATTTAGATTAAATTTTTAATGAAATATTCGTTGATCCTAAATTTTAATCCGAATAAGCAAAATTTCAGGATCCTTCAATCTATGCTCCTTGGAGGTTAATAAATTCGTTAAAAGATCCGAAGAAGTAATAAGAAGCAAGTACGTTTATATTATAACTTTACCGTATGTTATAGAAATGTTGCATTGTGCAATTCTCAGACGATCAGAGAATATAATTTTTTGTTGAATATAGTTCTTTTTAAGAAAATACAATTCAATATAACAAGGTTAAACTGTCTGTGAAATGTGGAGGCAAAACTTGAAATAAAACGTCCATGTTATTTTCATCTTATTTTAGCGAAGTTAATTATCACTCATCATTAAACTTGAGTATAACGTATGAAATTGAATTACGAAAAATTGCTATTTGGATGAAAAAAAATATAGAAAATTTTAACTATAAGTTTTCGGTAGATTTTTTACGTCAATATTCTATACCTCCATAAATGAATAAATTTCAAAATACATTTTTTTGTATTTTTTGTGTAATCAAACGGATAGTTTTTCCAAATTATAATTTTTAAAATTTTCTATCAAAATATAATTATCAAAGTAATTTTTATATTTAAATCAAAAACTTAAATTTAATAGTTCCTATTTTATTAAATTATATTTGATATTTTTATAATTATAGTTTTTTTTAATAATTTAATAATTTTTATAATTTAATAAAATTAAAATTAGTAAAGTGAAATTTTTGATATAAATATAAAAATTAATTTGATAAAAGTTTATTAAGTTATTTTTTAATAAAAATTTATAAAATTTTATTTTGATAAATAAAATTACCAAAAACTATACACAATGTTTTTTAAGTTTATTAATTGCATGTAAATCGTTTATTAAGGATAAATAAATAAAGTGAAAATAAACTAAAAACTTAATCTGGTTATCATTAAACTGCCTCAACGTTATCATTATTTATATGTAAAAAATTATAATTGAAAACAAAATTTAATGAAAGATCAATAGTTACAGAATTTACTGATTGTCAGTTATATTTCCAGACGATAATAATAAGAAAATTTGCGAAAAGGATGCATTTAAGCCGAATTTTAGAGGAAGCGTAACTCACTTGATAGGGCCAACTGGGCCAACAATGGCGGATTTGGTAGCAGACGACGAAGTTTGCCGTACTTTCCTAATCTAGAGCTTTAGGTTTCCCTCACTAAAAGCGCCCTCACGTGAGAAGTCGTTGAACTAACGCGGTCTTGAACTAATCTTTCAATGGAAATCGTGTCGATTGAACAGGCTGTTGTCTATATAGGGAACACGTTTTTAATATAAGGTCTACTGATACCGCCGGCAGATGACAGGATTTCATGACATAAAACTTAAAATTTTAGTTTCCCGATTTTGGCTTCAAAAATAGCCAAATGCATAGGCCTTTTACTATCTTGTAGGCCATGGTAGGATTCGCAGTTAGTTTAAACATGGCTTTTATAACACAGAACACCAATCCCAGATAACATTCTCTCATAATAGTTATTAGAACGAATTTTTATCCTAAACAGTCATCTATTTTTTAGTTTAAAAATGGAAGGATAATACTTTCGCTGCCATTTTTTTTAAAAAAAAACAAAAAACAGCGCCCTCTATATTCACTGAAAGCAGCGAATACATTGTTACATCATCATCGAGCAGTCAAATTTAGGACTTATTATTGGTGGAAATACGATTAACAATTGCCGCGCTTCAGCAAACGTAGCGCACATCGTGAAGCAATTTTTGACAAAACACCACATCGCTCCGGTCAGGCAGCCTCCCTAACTCACCTAACCTAGCTCCGTGCGACTTCTTCGCATTTCCGAAGATCAAAAAAGCGCTCAAAGGACGGAGATTTGAGGATGTGAACGTGACAACACAAAATGCGACGGCGGAGCTCTTGGCCATCCCAAAGGAGGCATGCCGTACTTGTTTCGACCAATGGCAGCAACGCTAGGCTAAACGCGTTGCTGCAGACGGTGCTTATTTTGAAGGTGACTAAATATTTATGTGAGTTCGAACCGTATTTTTTGTAGCCTCAATCCGGATACTTTCCGGACAGTCCTCGTATAGGCATCTTTGCTGAGCAAGTGCATCCATTCATGTTGACAGTTTATCCGCAAGCAGATGGGTACTTCCAGCAGGATAATATGCAGGTACACAAAGCTCGCATCATCATGGAATGATTCCATGAACACGATTATTTTTCTTGTACACAATACCAGGAAGCTTTCAGCACTTTGTCGAATCCATGCCTCGACGAATTCAGGCTGTTTTGAAGGCGAAAGCAGGCACAACTCGCTCTTAAATGGGTGTACCTGATAAAAGAGCCAGAGAGTGTAATTCACTAAAACGCTGAATGTTGAGCCCCTTATCTGGAGGCTAGATGACACGTTTCTTGATTTGTATATATCTATTTACACTAGATGCGCTCTGTTTGTCTGCATTTCAAACCAATTTTACAGTAGGGGAGAGTGGGTTGGTTAGGACGGGGGTTTGTTTTGACAAATCGATTTTTTTCAGTCGAAACTATTCGCACGCTGCCTAAAAAATTATCCTTAGTTGTCGACACTATACAGATTATGAAAGTCTGTTCGCCAGAACGATTACAACAAAGATAAGTAAATAAGAAATAAAATTTGTTTCGGGAGTGTGAAAACAATTTTTGAGGTAGGTTTGTTTGTGAATATGTAGAGATGTATAAGAGAAATGTTAACAGTTAGATATTTATTCCTGAGGAACAGTACTATACTTAAACGTGTTGCAGTTTCATTTCGGCCATGTGCGTCGTTAGGCCTTAACAAGGTTTTATTTGATTTCTGGCGTGGTGGCGTTGATTCGGACACACACAAAAGCGATACTGTTTTTATTTATTTCATCTGTTTTAACATTTGATCTTTCTTAATTTAGATGGTTAGAATTTACAAAAGGAAAAAAAGAGGGCAAGATCCGCCTTCCAGGGAAGATATGAAGCGAGCACCAGAAAATGAAGATAATGAAAGCCGCACCAGAAATGTCACGTCTGCTGGTCAAGTGACTGGGTTTTTTATAATGTGATAATGTAAGGCAAGTTGTGATAACATTTTCGTGCTCTTTTGGCAATAAAGTTACCTTGTATCTCATTAAAAGGGCGAAAAATCAGATTTGTCCGAAACAGCCCTACATCTAGGGGTTGCTTCGGATATTGCAGAGGTTTTTTTAAAAATATATAAATATGTAGATTATCGTGTGACTACTTGAAAATCACATATTCAGGTAAATGACAAAATGTTTAGAGTAGAAAATAAGATATACATTTACTATTTGGTTCATGATTAACCCACAGGGAGAAAAAATTTGATTTTCGTCCGAACCAACCCCACCCTCCCCTATTAACTTGTGGCCAGGAAGACATGTAAATGACATGTTAAAAAAACTACTGGCGAATCTAATAATTTGCGCACCTCTCATAATTTCCCCATTTGGCTCTTACCTGTTTGGTATATTCGCAACAGAGATTATTGTTGTTGGAGTAGCAGACGGGATTGCAGGCATTGTAGAGGTTCCCTCCTCCGGCCAGATTGTCCTCGCGCTGGATTCGAGTATCCCTCTGCGTCCTCAAATTATAGTCGACTGGAGCCACGCTACATCGTAATCTTCATTGGGGGGGGGGGGGGGCAAAGGAAAATAAAAAAAATACGACAAAAGCACATGTTAAAATGGCGTTATCTTCAGTAGACCTCCATTAATCCTTCTAAAATTAATTTTGGGATGAACAAGCTTTTCAGTGCAGCTGGGCATACTAATGTTTTGAAAATTCTATCCACAAAGATAATCTGGATGGTGACTTAACTTTTTTTCACTACTGCTTGTGAAAATGCAACACCATGAAGGAATCTTGGTAATCACGTGAGACTTACAAACTTACAAGACATGCAAAGCGGCGTATGATATGCAAATAATTAGAGTTGCAAATTGATTGCTCATACATGGGCTCAGCAGTGCGAACCCTTTGAAATATAGAGTAAGGAGTAAAAACGGAGAGCTGTTGAGGGGTGACGCAACTGGGAAGTATAAACGGGTTTCTCTAGAAGTCACTATAAACAGATGACAGAAATCAAACAAGGACATAAAGATCGGCATGCATGAAAGCGGATTGTCGTACCGCGACATTGCTGCTCGTACGAGATAAGCAGTCATATGAGTGTGGACGCAATAGACTGAAGAGGACCGGACGCATAGAAAATCTGGGTATGGACCACGAAAGTTTCGACGCCACGGGATAACAGGCATTCTTCCGCATGTTAGTAACGGACCGTTCAGTTTCATCACAAATATTAGCACAACAGTGGTAGGACACTGCAATCGTTGGGCATTACCAGCTTCCACAAGTGGCACAGAGACCTCATTCCTTGATCCTGAACCATAGACACCCCAGGCTATAGTGGGCTTGTGAACGAGACAATGGTGGCGAGTGCTCTCATCCAGCGTCAAAGTGACCGTACGCAGGCGTGATGGTTGGGGGGGGGGGGCAGGGGGAATCATTCACGATATCAATGCTACGAATTGTGACTCCTCTTAACAGCAACTGTTACATTAGGGAAGTTATAAAGGCAGAAGGAAAAACTTCCTTTTCTCGCATCCCTGACCCTTTATACCAGCAGGTCAAATACCGATCACAGGTTGCCAGGAATGTTGACGACGCCTTCTCAGCACGGCAGATATCGACGCCTTCTTCTTTGGAGAATGCGACCGACGACTTCTTCTTTAGTCTACAAGTTAGCCAGACAAAATTTTTATTGGAAAAAACGGAAGGAAAAGTTTCGCGACCTGGATTCGAACCGAGGACCACGAGTATCACCCCCAAAGAATTAATAGCTCAACGAGTGAAACCAATAGCTTAATACCTCGTTCCTTAAACCTTACGTGTAATTACATCCATAACCGGACAGCATTTGGTTGCTAAACATATAAAACTAAGATATAAGCACACGCTAGACGCCTCTACCCCCAATGATAAGGCAGGCAACCAGTCGGTAGGCATTTCCCCGTCAAAGTTCTCTAGTAACCAATCCCAATGAACTGTTATTCCCATTTAAGCAGCCTGACAGACAATTCCCCAGGAACACACCCAAAGCCTCTTTGATTCGATGTCACGACATATAAAAGTTCTTATTGCAGCTAGTCGAGGCTTCAAAAAAGATACTCATTTTTTTGTTATATTGGTCTGAAACTCTGATCACTTAGGCGAGGTTAAGTTTTATTCAATTCGTATGATTCCTTCATGAGTATTGCAATTGCCATAATCAGTAGTATATTTTGGTACTAATCGCCCTATGCTTATTGTTATTCATTACTGAATCGGAACATGTAAGTTTATTGCATTGTGCCTACCTGTGTTCCATTATTTGATCGGGTGGAGTCGAACGCCACAGTTCATTCAGTTCAGGATTACTGATGCAGCACGTGTCTAACTCCATGGCGACAATTTGGAAGAGCTCTCGGCTCACACTGGAGGGGGAATAGCCTACGGAAAGTTACCACAAATTATACGTAAAAGAATCTAAAATAACAGGGCCCACCTGAACGAAAAAAACAGATTTTGACCAAGTTCGATAAACATTTCCAGGACTTTCTGAAGTACTAGGTTAGCTTTGATCAAGCACTTTATCATTTTATCGCGTTATATCAAACTGTCATAATGCACTCCACAAAAGATATGTTCTGGATCAATAGATATTAACACTAATCAATGGTTTCTTATTAATGGACTATTAAGCCATAACGTATACCGACGAGTGTTCGTTAGCCGCTTTTTAAATTTTGTTGAATTTTTGCTGAATTATACAGGGTGTATCAGACAACTTGTGCTAGGCGTTTTTCTCGGAATTCGACATCATAGAGCTTTGGAGGGAAAATTACATGACTAAAGATTATGTGAAGAATTTAATGGTGGCTATCACTTTTTCCGGAAATGGCGGGAAATGGGCGCACTTTTTGGGTAGGAAACTTTTTTTCCGAATTGGCTTCCTTCAGGAAATAATCAGTATAAACACTTTCAGGGTAAGTGCAGATTTCATCACAAAATGTTCAAACTGCCCTCCATTTTGCTCCTGGCATTTGCACAGTCGTCTCCTCACGTCATTACAAGCCGAGAAGACCTTTTCCTGCGTTAGCCTTGTGCATGTCCTCCCCCTTTATGTCGGCTGTTTTTGGTACAGGCAATTTCATTTAGCCGTTCCCAAAGGAAAAAATCGAGGGCAATGAAGTCTGGAGATCGAGGGGGCCAAGCTATGGGCCCAGCCCTGCCAATCCATTCTCCGTGATTTGCGAGAATGTGCGGGGTAGCCTTCCTGCTGAAACCACATAAAGGCAGATCTTCAAGGAGTAATCAGGGAGCACGTTTTCCAGTAATACATTATCCCGTTCAGGTTGCCCTGGAAGAAATACGGCCGATAATGTGGCTTCCGTTAATGCCAAACCACGTATTCACAATCCACACACATTGGTCGTCTACCCCACGGACCCAGTGAAGATTTTCCTGGGCCCAATACTGTACATTATGGATATTCACCTCCAGTTACTTTTAAACGTGGCTTCGTCCGTCCACAACACCAATAAATGGAAATTTTGTGGTTGGTTTCTGAACCACTGACAAAAATCCAGTCTCCTATGTAGTCATAACCTCCCAAGTGTCTGGTGGCGATGAATGTAGAAAAGCTGGAAGCCGTTTCTGTTGAATATCCGCCACACAGTCATGCGGCTTATTTCTGGAATGCTGTGCTAGATTAGGATATTGTGTAGCGCACCTTTTCTGTAATTTTTATTGTTTATATCCTGAAGGGAGCCGATTGGGAAAAACCGTTGTTTTTTTTTCCAAGATCTTTATAACGACACCCTACTCGGCCCATGTTCCCCTTGAAAGGTTTTTGGTACGCCCATTTACAGTCATTTCTTGAAAGTGGGGTATCCACCAATAATTACTTTACATAGTCTTTAGTCATGTAATTTTCCCCAAAGCTCTAAGACATCAAAGTTCCAGGAAAATCTAAGCCTGACACGGATGGTCTGTAAATCCTGTATTTGATCATCATCCAAAAAAAACACCAAAACGATTTGTATGAAGTAAAGGCATTATTGGGTCTCACATTGATCGCATTAAATAAGGATCGATAATATAGCAATGCAAAATTTTTCATAATACTGACTGACATGTTTCGAAGTGAACTTCATTTACAGACCCAAACAGTGTATACGGACTGAGCAGAACTCATGGGATAGCAGGTCCACTGATTCGCGATCGGACACCACATGTGTTCCACGCTCCCTGGAAGCCGACGCGTCGGCCGCAGTTGTGCGTGAGACCTTGTGGGAAATGGCTGTATGTTTGATTCATGTGAAATGCAACGTCTTCGTGAGTTGACGGCATTCGAGCGGGGTATGGTGGTGGGTGCCCGACGCATGGGAAGTTCGATTTCGGCGGACGTGCATGAATTCGGCTTCACACGTTCAACCGTGTCTAGGGTGTACCGAGAATGGTTGTAAGAAGGCGCAAGAGTCCACAACAGAAACCAATACCGGGCGTCCAGCCTCGCTCGAGGACCACAGTGCGACAAATCACGACCAATTCAACGTCGGCCGAGCTAGAAACGTCTCCCAGTGAACAATCCGCATGCGTGCCTTCGGCTATGGGAGTCGTCGCCCTACGCGGGTGCCACTGTTAGCCTCGCTTCATGGGACACTCTGGCGTGCATTTTCCATCAATCACATCGGATGAACGCTGCAACAGTGGCGTAACATCATATGATCGGACGAGTCACGGTATGAACTGTTCGATGCCGATGGAAGGCACCGTGCGTGGCGCAGAGCTCATGGGGTGATGGACCTGGCATGCCAAGAGGGCGTGGTCCAGAGCGGTGGAGTATCAGTCATGGTCTGGGGCGCGTTTTCCTGGTATGGAATGGACCCTCTTGCTCTTCTACACACCAGACCGTCAGAAGAGAAATGGAGAGCCTCCAGATCCACATCCAATGGCACATCTTGCATTCCTACGAAGAGCATTCACCTTAAGACTGAAGAAGCCCATTTCACGTTGAACTGTGCCAACTAATGCATTATGAACTAAGGTCGATGACCATGGGTCTAGGTATGCTCTTGCGATTCTTCAGCGTCATACGCGAAAGAACACCTTGGTCTCTCTTCGACAACTTTGCACAATATCATGCACTGTGGATCGAGGATGACCGATCAAAACACCAATTTCGTGGACTGAATTTCTACAACACTCGCGGCACTCTATGATATCTCTTCTCTAAAAATCAGACAACTCAAGATTTTTCAGCATATGTATATGTATTTTTTATGTATATATATATATATATATATATACGTTGCTCCACGCCACCCTGGCTCGCCAAACTCGAAACTTTGTAAAAACTAATCATGTATCATCAATATTTCCAGCCCAAATGTTATAAACTTGAGTTCACATCCCCTATCCCGTTCCCCCATCTCACTGCCAACCCACTGCTAACCAATCAGAAACACAGGTCCCGAACCGAGGCTAACAGCTAATCCCTCCCCCCCTCTCAAAATATGTACATTTATATACACTGGCGGAAAAAAAAATCCCAACACCACGAAGGACTTGTGCTAAGTGAATGAAATTTGGACAGTATATTCAGCTATGGTATTTATTCAATTGATTCAAGTTTCAAGGTTACAACTTATAGGGGGCGCCACCAGCGCCACCCTGTACATGTGAAAAGCACGGACTTTAGTACCCGCTGTAGTCGTCGCGCTGGTCTATGCAGGCCTGCACACGTGCATGCATACGGTCGTAGAGATGCCGAATGTCATTTTGTGGTATGGCATTCCATGCCTGTTGTACCTGGATGGTCAGATCAGCGACAGTTGTTGCTGGTTGTGGAAGAACCCTGACACGGCGTCCGACCATGTCCCAGACGTTCTCGATGGGCGACAGATCTGGTGATCGTGCAGGCCATGGTAGGATGTGGACACCCTGAAGGGCACTTTGGGTTGCAGCGGCAGTGTGGGGTTGAGCGTTATCCTGTTGGAACAGCCCCCCTGGCATACCAACCATGAATGGCAGCACAATGGGTTCAACAACCATCCGAATGTAAACATTTGCCGTCATGGTGACTGGGATAACCACCAGGGGTCCTGCTGTCGTAGGAAATCCCTCCCCATACCATAACGCCAGGGGTGGGGCCAGTATGCCGACGACGAATATAGCTCGGTAACAGGACTTCCCCACTCCTCCTCCTGACCCTTGTGCGACCATCACTCTGACCCAGACAGAAACGACTTTCATCCGTGAAGACCACAGACCTCCATTCTGCCCTCCAAGTCGCTCTGGCTTGACACCACTGAAGACGTGCCGCACGGTGTTGAGGGGTAAGAGGCAAGCATGCCACAGGGCGCCTGGAGTGGAGGTTCCTGGCCAGGAGACTGTTCCGAATTGTGCGTGGAGTGACGTTGGGTGCCACAGCAGCCCGAATGTCCGCTGCAGATGCTGTCCGATTTGCCACAGCCATCCTAGAGATGCGCCGGTCAACCCTGTCTCCAGTGGCCGGGGGTCGTCCAGATCCTGGTCTCCTGGTAATCCTGCCTTCCCTGGACCATTGCTGCCAACAGTTGTACACAGTGGGAACGTCTCGACCCATGCGTTCTGCAATAGCACGGAACGAAAGTCCACCCTCTCGAAGGCCCACTACACGTCCTCGTTCGAATTGGGTTAGCTGCTGCCCATATTCACGTCGCAGTCGCCTTCGAGGCATGTTTTACGTACTCTATCACACAGATCCACAAGTGTCTGCTAGTCTGAAGTGACACAGACGCGCGTCTGATCTCCTTTATATCTGTCATTGGAATGTCTCATTTGCATGTACAGGATGGCGCTGGTGGCGCCCCCTATAAGTTGTAACCTTGAAACTTGAATCAATTGAATAAATACCATAGTTGAATATACTGTCTAAATTTCATTCATCTAGCACTAGTCCTTCGTGGTGTTGGAATTTTTTTTTCCGCCAGTGTAGTTTCCTTATTACTTGTAAAATCTTGCTCTGATGATAGTGTAAACCGAAACGCATAAGCAACATAATAAACAGTTATTGCATAATCGGACTAATCATTATTTCGCAAAAATTTTGTGATTAATATCATGCGGGTCTGAATTTGAACGCTAACTGAGATATGAACAGAGATAAAAATGCCGCCACCAAGATCAACAAGTTAATAACTTAGGTTCTGCAATGCCTAGAATAATGAATTTTGGAGGAATAATAGGGTACATAAAACTCTGTAGACCGTTAAAGTTTGATCAAATTTCAACGAGTAGATTCCGAGTTATGCAATAGACATCGTAACACGTGCTGGTTAGTATTAGCATGTGAGCACTGTAATTCGAATTTATTTCTTGTCTATTTATTCAGTTATGTGGAAATAAATAATATTCGGCTCAGTAATTTTTCATTGTTCTGTCGTTTCTTCCCACCGGTTCACAGAATAAATAAAACAATGAAAAAAAATTAACAAATTATTAATAATTCAGTAAATTATTGAAAAGAAGGTCCTTTGTATTGTCCTTTTTTATAAAATAAATCGAGGCTTTACAATACAGAATGTATCAAAAGTCTTCATCCGACATTTTGCTCTCATTTTTATAATCTATTAGATTTTCTGACGTAGCCGATTTGCTAAACGTTCGAAAGGGTGTTTTTCTTTCCGGCACTGCCATCAAGAACGTAAATCTCTTAAAAAATTATATTTACATTTTTGATGAAGAAATTTATATTTCAGATAAAGAAATTTTCAAGATTAATATTTCAATAGATAAATATTTTTGATAAAATCAGTTCGATAAAAAATATTAACGCAAGACGTGGGCTAATAACTCTGCTTCAATGCCAGCTATCTCCACGAGAATTGGACTGCTTAAGGGGAGTATATATATACCATTAATCGTCCCAATGTACGTCCATTAGTTTCGGAGATAGTTACTGTGCAAGGATATTAGAAGGAAATATTTTCTAAAGTTCCTTAAAACAGAATGGATAACAAACAGGACTTCTTTAGAACATACAGCCGAACCTCGTTAATACGACACCGCTTAATAGTAATCCTGCTTTTAACTTATTTTCCCCTTGATCCCGTCTATTTCATACCCGGCTAATACAGTACATATCCCAGATAATACGCATTTTGTTCAGTTCCTTGATATACGTATTAACGATTGTTAAAAGAATTGGGGAATTACCTGGTTTCAAGAATACTAAAACTTCCATCTGCCCTAGAGGTTTAATTATTCCTCTGCTGTGAGAAACACGGAATTTATCAGTTGCTGTCGTCTTGATCTATTGGAAAAGTGAAATAATATCAACATATTATAACCACAAAGAAATTAATAAAAGAACCTTAACCATAAATCATAACATTTCATTTACACGGAGAATAAAGTGAATAAAGTTAAATAATAATAATTATAAACTGGAGATGCTCTCCAAGCATAGGTAATGATTTTTCAATTGAAAAATGGAAGGAAAAAATTCTCCAGTTTATAATTATTATTATTTACTTGTGAGTTCATCAATTTTCTGATGGTTTGGAGTGGAGAAATTCTCGATCTGCGGGCCAAGTTCTCGTTTCCCATTGGGCTTTCAACCGTGACAACTTGGTTGTCTTTAAGACACCTTGAGACAGCTTGGCTGTCACGTGGTGTCTGCGATAGCCCAATTGGTAGAGGCGTCGGCCATGATAGTCGAGGTTCCTGGTTCAAATCCGGGTCGCAGAATTTTTCCTTCCATTTTTCAATCGTGAATAAAGTTATTTAAAATGAAAAATAGTTCTTTGTAACCGACTATTTCTATTAAGATAAAAAAGAGGTAAAGATGAGATAATATCTCCACTATGAGGCACAAAAAACGTTACATTAAGAGCAAATCGGATTTTGGAATTGTTTTATTCATAGTGCTAGAAAATCGCTGCCTAAATAATCTTTTCGGCCTTGTGTTTAAAGACAATTTATTTTATAAGATGTAATGTAAATGGTTGAAGAGAACAATTTTACGTCTAGAAAAAGGTAATATATTTGAAGTGCTTTCCTTGAGCAGAAATTTAGAGAGCATCAATTAGTCATGTAGATTTTCTTGAAAGTTGTGGTCAGTCCATTGTATTTAACGTGTTATCAGATTATTTTAAAAGTGTTTGCGTATTTCTGCACAATGAATAGCTCCTAAAATCTTAACACTTATTCCTTTGAAAAGAATCTTAAAGATTCGAATGAATTTTTCGACATGGGCATACAGAAACTGGTTGCACGTCGGGACAGCTGCACAAACAAATGCGACGATTACATAGCCGGCAAAAAAGTGCAATACATGGAAATAGTATTGCATTCATTTTCGATTAATGAAATTGCACAAGAATATAGTGTGAGTGGCATATAACTTAAGATTTAAATTTCAACACGAAATGTGGACGGATCTCAATAGAACAATTTATATGCCATATACCATCCACGAACATGAATGCAGGCATCGAATCTTGCATACGTACGGTCGTATAGATGCTGGATATCCTTCAGGGATACATTGTTTCAAGGGTCCAGAATAATTGTGCCAGTGTTACGGCTTGTGGATATAGTCAGGATATCGTGCTGTTCAGGAAAATCGAGCCACATGTTGGAGAGCTTATAAGGTAGTTCTGATAGAGTGTGAGAGTGCGTTATCCTGCTGGAACAGCACGTTACCCTCCTGTTGCATAAAAGGCAAGAGCACGAATTCAACAATCTCCTGGACGTATCTTGCGCTGTTCAATGTTCCATTCAGAAACTCTAAGGATGAGAGCGAGTTGTAACTGATAGCACACCATACCATTAGGCCAGATGTGTTAACTCTGCTAAGGATTGGTCAAAGCCGTCTTACTCATGTTCATTCATTAAAAAAAGAACCAGCCCCATCGTGTTCCTGTGGATCAGTGCTGACTATTAAGCCCTTTACACACTATCTGCGACGCTCATTAGGGCTGAATTATTCGCTAGATTTTTTGTTGGGGAACAACCCTATGATTTTTAAAAAAGTAGTCGTCCTTTTATTGCTTTTGCATTGTATATGTCTATTTAGTGCCTTTACACACAAATCATATTCACCAATTTTTTATTAGGGGACAACCCAAAAAAAAGGATATTAATCATTTGCTAGCTAGCTAGTGCCCTATACACACTAATTTACAATTACAGTTAGACCTACATTATTCATGACATTTCTTATTAGGGAAGAACCTGATGAAAAAAAAAAAGTTTGGTTCTAAAATTATTCATGATTATTAAATCTACATAGTCATACCTTTTATTGTTTTTGCATCTTTGTAACTCACGTTTTTATTAATTTTTCATCTGAGTTTTGTTTTTAAACTTTTGGCCCATAAACTGTGGGTATTTAAACTTTTTGTCGGGCGCAAAATGGCCATAGCAGCCGACGCCCTAAAATTTCAATCAACCAACCATTAGGCCAGGTGTTGGATCTGTATGCCGTAGACGAATGCACAATGGAAGATGTTGCTCTCCTGGTCTTCGTCGCAGACGTTAACATCCATCACTGATATGCAGGCAGAATCTGCTTTCATCACAGAAGACAATCAAATCTTTCGCCAAAGGTGTTATTATAGAAGTGGTAGTCTGGCAAGAGGGATACGCGACTGCGCTCCTACAGCAACTAAGCGGTTGCAACGGTCCGTCTCGGTACGATCGGTGTTACTCTGAGCCCTTGTCTCTACTGTGGATGCTATGCGGATGTTCAGTGCTATCCTTACAATCCGACGGTCTTGGCGTGGATAAGTAATGCGTGGGCGTCCAGAACCAGATCTATGTGTGTGAGTACCTTCGGTAAACCACTGCTGCCAACATCGAGCCATCACAGAAACATTAAGTCCAATATGGGCCGCGATTTGCCGATGAGGCCATCCAGCCTCTCGAAGTCCTACAATCCAACCTCTGTCAAACTCCGTCAGTGGCTGCACAGGAGTACGGTTACCTGTGCGGGGCTTGATAGGTGTTGAGACTACACTTGTCTCTTACAATACAGATGATTTTATGTAAATTAGAGATGAACCAGGATGGAAGAAATTTTGAGACACCCTGTACCAGGATCCTCTGCACACACGTGTTGAAATTTAAATCATATGTTGTATGCCATCCACACGATGTTCTTGTGCAATTTTATGAAAATTAGCCCACTCCTTCCATGTGTTGCATGTTTTTTATGCCGCCAGTGTTGATATATGAAACAATAAATAAATTTTCCAAAATACAATTTGGTTCGCTCTGAATGTTTTAAGAAATGCAAATTCCTGTTACTTTCAGATTCTCCCTCGTACATTGTCATGGAAAAAGGCTGACGTGCAGATTCGTACTAACTGAAGTGGCGCACCTAGAATGGAATGTTCAGGGGGCGGGGCAGCTAAACATATTTTTAGTGCACATTCAATTAGAAATTTTGTGCGAAATGTACTTCGGGTATTATGCGAAACTAAATTTCCACTCTTGCATAAGTTAAGACGGTTAAGTTTACAATGAATGCGTATTGTGGTTGCTTTTCCTTTTCCTGGATACGCTAGTGTACTGGGCTGGGTGCAAATGCAAATCATACATTGTCGAAATGATAAAAGAGTTAAGATTTACTTGTCTGACATACTCTGCCAAAAGTCTCCAGACTTCCCTCTTCATGTATCCTATATGAAAAAGATGCAGCCAGTCACATGTTGGACCATCGTTGCAATGATTGTCTAAAATGCGACTTGACGATTAATGCCCAGTGGCTCGTGCATTCGTATGCGGCGGTTCCAGCACATCCCAGATCAGTTTAATTGGGTAAAAATCCAGTCTCTGGCAGGTTATAGCGGCAGCTTGCTATCAACATGAATGAACTACACTTTTGTTGAACGAGCGGCCTGGCATGAAGCATTATCTTGCTGGAAGAAGCAGTCTGGTGTATTGCCAAAAAATTCCACCATCGCTCCAAGAAGGCGATTTTCCATTTCTTGGCAGCTTAGGGCATTAAGTCGCATATCAACACCAGTTATGGGTCCCATGCCTATTGCATTGAACGACCCCACACAATGGCTCCTTGATCGTATTTCTTTCTTGGTCGCCTCCAGACCCGCACACGATCGTCAGATTGCTGAATAACGAAGAAGCTTTCATCACTCCACACAACCTTTGCTCAAGCGGTGGCTTCTTGTTTTTGCTGATTCTACCCAACATTTTTCCATCATCGCTAATCCAAAGACGACGCTTCTTAAACCATCGCAGACGCCAAAGAGCATTCACCTTGGAAACCAAAGGCTTCCTCTTTCGAAGAAACCCATCGCATGAAAAATACGCTGCATTGAGCGAACTGATGGACCAAAACACTGATTTCGCCCATGCGTTTCTACTATTGCGACACTCTACGGATAAGTCACAATATTGCCGACTGGGAGTCGATACTGTATTAGCTGTGTAGCATATCTTTTACATTAAAACGAAGGAGTGCATCAAGGAAATGGAAACCACAATGAAATAGGGTATCCGGATACTTTTGGCAGGACAATGTATATAAATTTTTATATTTTATCAAGATTTTTCCCCATCTCCCCTATCTCACCTTAAAGGCGACGCAGCGATGAACATTGTTGGCGATGTAAATGCTTGCTCCGATCTCTCTCGTCGAGTCCGGAGCAAATATCAATGTATTCTCAGGGCTAGAAATAAAATAAACCGTTATTTATGACCGAGAAAATTCATTGGCTCTTGCCTAATACAATTAATTCATTATTAAAAATCAAAAGTGACTTTTTCATATTCCAAAAACAAATGAAACTGCTGTTGCCTCAACTACTATTTCACTATTTTTTGTGTAATTTGAAACTTAAAATCCCTTCTTAAAAGCTACAATCACTGACAAAAATACTAAATATACATAAATTTAATTTTATTACTGTTAGATTGTTCCATAACAGACTAAGAAATTTATTATACAGAGAAAATTTTTTCCATTCACAAAAATACATTATTGCCCAACGTGATTTAGTGCAAAAATACCACAATGATAGAAGCTGGTATCACAGTCGGTTAAGAAATCACTGACAGCATAAACCACAGTATCCTGGCTAACGAACCGCTTTGCCCCTCAAGAAGTGGTTCAAACGAGGAAACATGTCAAAATCTGATGGAGCAAAGCCTGGTGAATACGTAGGGTGAGGGAGGTAACCAAACACGTTGATTTTTTGGCATGCTGCTAATAGACACTGTGTTCGTTCTCCATCATGAAGGAGTATGGGATCCAATGACTGACTATCCAAGGTTATTCGTTGCTTAATTTCTGTGGAATTCATCCAGTTGATGGCAACTCATTCAGTTGGCGACGCGGCAAACTCCTAAGTCTTTTGTGTGGGAAAAAGTCGGATTTGGATATTTGTTTCTGTGGTTCTCCCTGTTCTCTTCGCTCTTTTTGTCATAAAGCACCTATTTTTCATCAGTCCACTTTAAAGAGCAATGCGTATTTTCGGACGCCGTATCTGCTGCTGTTCGGTGAGTTCGTGTGGAAATCAGGTATGTCGTTTTTTTATCCTAGCCCATACGCTGATCAGCCAAATTATTTTGCTTCATCTTTGGTAGGTAAAGCAGCTGCAACCCTTCGTGGCATGAATTTTATAACACCTTGGAAAGTGTCCGAGGAAGATTGTACAAGATTTGCAAGTGGAGGTCAAACAAATCCCGTACATAAAGAGGAGCTGGTTGATGAGACCAAATCCCAGATGTGCTCAATAAGATTAATATCTTGTATGGTAGGAGACCAGGATATTTACTGGAATTCATCAGCATGTTCCTCACACAACCGTGACAAGGAGCGTTTTCCTGCTAGAAGACTCCATATCTCCGGTGGGGAAACAGAAAACATGAAAAAGTGTAACTGGTCAGCAAGGATGTTCACCTAGTCCACAGTTTTCATGGTGTGCTCTACAACAACCACTAGTCCCAGGGAAACCGATGAGAGCACCCCAAAGCATAATATCTCCACCACCGGCCTGAAAAGCAATTGTTCACCTGGAAGACATGGCTATCGACATGATACAAAAGGAATCTTGATTAGTCGGAACAGGCAATTATTCTCCATTGTTGCATGGTCCAATCACGATGTTTACGGGCCCACTGCAGTCATCAACATCGATGATGCTGGGTTAACATCGGTAAACGTCAGGGGAGTCTGCTGCAGAGTCCCATAACCAACAGAGTCCAATGTACTGTGTGCTCAGATACACTTGTACTTGGGACCTGCATTGTAATCGGCTGTCAGTTGAGCTGTTGTAATCGGAGCCACTGGCAGTCGCCTATTTGCCTTCTCCAAGTGGGCCAGTCTCCAAGTCCGCATTCATTGATTAGGCGTAGACGTCTCGGCGTCTACAGTTAGTTTCACCATCCTTTATCCACTAACAACGAAGAACTCGCGAACCCCGACGAGCCGTGAAAGTTTTGGAGAAACTCGTTCCTAGCTTTCGGGTCATCACCATCTGGCCTTTATCAAAGTATCTTAGGTGAGCAGCTTCCCATTACACGCACACGTAGTCGACAAAATGATGCTCATCATTCTCGGCAGCCGTTAAATACCATTCGCAGCATATCACTTGCCATTCCGATGAGCGCATTCTCACAGGTCACTGGTGGTCGTAATGTTTTGGCTGATCAATGTCGCTGGCAGATGTTTGCAAACGATTGTCGCGATACGAGAAGATCGAAACTGTGCTCACATAATGTAGACGCTGGTTATTCTTTGACTTCTGTTTTAACTGTTTCGTGTCGCCTACAACAACCGGCATCTGGCTTATGTCGACATTAAACAGTTTTCGTGCCGACAACCCACATTTTATCGGCATTCGTAACAGTTTCGAGCACATCTCGTTTAAGTTTGAATTCGTGGCGTCGCAAACTCCATCACGTCGGAAATTACCTTGATCTCACATGGAGTGAACCCACTCACTTTGCAAGGACGTTTGGTATTTCTTACATGATGCGTGTCTAGTAACCAGCTATGCAAATTAGCATTGACCGAATCGGTCAATCATTATGAACCCAATATAATTAGAGATTTCATTCTTAATTTTTAAATTATATAAAATAAATGAATAATTTAGCAGTCAGTTTAAAATGAAAGACTTCATATATTTAATCCTAACGTTGTTTCAGGACTTATTAATATTTTTAATGCGAAAAAGGCTACTCCAGCCGCTGGGTCGCTACATCTAGTGCTGGTATATATATTTTTAGCTCTTGATGTAATATAGGACTTTTTAATTGAAAACTATGTAATTTTATCTAGCGTATAGGGCGCAAATGACCTCGTAGTTGACAAAGTGCCCATAATGCCAACTAATGCCAACCAACCAACCAACCAACCACGGTTAGCCAGACTGTGAGCCGCAAGTGGCCTCTTAAGTTTTATTGTCAGCTAACAAATAAAAAATATGTATAATTTTTGGTCAAGGTCGTAACATTTTTTTTCTTATATACTCATCGTCAAAAAAAAAAAAAATTGCACCCAGAAGGAATCGTCAACAGTGAGCGTGAGCATGACAAAATTTATTGGTCAAAATACCATTACAACTCTCAATAGGATGTTGGGCTGCCATTATTTCTAATGCATTCTACCACATTTCATAGCATGGAGTCGTACAAGTTGATAACGTAGTCTTGACTCGCCTCATCCCATGCACACTAATTTTTGGCCTGAGGCCCTTGCAGATCTTGTGCCAGCGGTGGAGTCTTAACATAATGTCCCATTGCATCCATAGGTTTTTTATGGATGCAACTTTTTATGACAATGTGTCATATCGCCAGATTCCACAAAAGAAATCAGGCGATATGCCAGATGGAAAAAAAAAAGAAAAAGAAGAAGCGCACAAACAAAAAAATTGATGCAGAGAAGCTCCAGCTTCCTCCGAATAATAGAAGATGCCAGAGGAGAGCCAAGCTACGAGGTAGAAGTGGATTGGTGAAGGAAAATAGCTCGACCAATCAGAGGCGAGTAAAAAAGCGAACTTTTTTTAAACGAAAAAAAGAGACCGAGTGGTGAACAAATCGAGCGGTACGGTAGGGAAAGAAATTGGAGGAAACAGAGGGCTGCAAGATGAAATGATGTGGCAGCTGAAGAAAAATGCGACGGCGATGGCAATAGTGCACAGCCGAAAGCAGAGAAGATTTCTCCAGTAGAAACCGGCCGTGATACCACTAAGAAACGAATTCGAAGGAAGAAGAGAGGAGACGGCGCAGACGGTTTTCTCGAGGAAAACGACAATTATCGTTGGAGCCTCCAAACAGATGAGACAGTTAATTATCGTTATGCGAGCAACCGTGAGCAATTCGAAAGGTCGCGACGCAAACTTTGTTTGAGGAACTCGAGAGGAAACACGGTAGAGCAAGAGAGCGAGCGTTCGTCGTTCGACGAGCAATACGTTAACTTAAGTGGAATAAGAAGAAATCCCTCGACGGAGAAGCCCAGCGCAGGGCGTCGGGTTTATTCCTCCACCAGCTCCGAGGTCAAGAATTGGACTTAATTTTTAAGTGCCCCCTTCCTGGTGAAGCGTTGAAGCCCCTTCCATTATCCAGTGAAGCGTCACTTGTTCCAGACCCTGCGGAGTCTTCTAGCCTATGCGAGCGTGAGAATACGCCCGTTTCCGAAGATTTGACTAGCGTCTCCGAGCCAGCGAAAGCCGGGACGCTTCCACAAGACAACGAGCCACAAAACTTTCTCCGAGAGGGAAATCCTCCGGGCCACGTGGATTGCTCAGCATTTGCAGGTGCGTGCCTACTTAACGAGATCTCGGGAGGTGGGCCGCGCTTGGCTCTGGGACCATCAGCGTGGGGTATGCGTTTAGGCTAAGTTAATTAAGCTTTAGTATAATGGACTAATTAATATTTAATTAGTGGACTAAGTCAACGATTAAGATTCCCTTAAGTATCGATTTCCTGTCTTTACGTTTGTAGCAATAAGTCGGCCCCTCTCGTCGACAAGCCTTCATAGGTCGCCATTATCTTGGTCTATGGTGACGACGGACTGGACCCAATTTAAATACATCCCAGCGATAGATGACCGCAACCTCCTATCGGACGATAAAGCCACGCCCGGCGGAAGTAACTTGGCCACTGAAATCAACTAAATCCTTTGTGTTGTAAAAAGAGAAAAAAAAATCTTTTTTCTAGCACGTGTGTTATTCGGAGATTTTGGAAATATCTCCCTATTTCTTTTTATATTGTATTTAAATTCACTTTATTAAAGTAATTTGAAATTTATTCACGTCACCTACTTTTATTTCTCCCTGACACGGCTGTAACTCTGGGTGAAATTACGTTTGATAATTCATGATTGCAGTAGCGTAATTTTAAGCTTTGAACAGCACGTGACACAATGTGTATATAGGGTTATTCATAAGTCCATGAAGCGTTTAAAAACTTCATAACAAGTAAACTAAGCAACGGATCGTAGTAAATCTTACGGCAATAGAAAGGAAAGCACTTCAAGTTTTTTTTTTTTTTAAATCCTGTGTACGTAGTTACCCTAGTTTGCCGTTAGAAATGGCGTTCAGGATAGGACGCGAAAGAAAAGGCCTTGATATGGAAAGGGTTAATGGTATGGCCATCCCGGTCCAGCAATTTCTTTAGCTTAATGGGGCCCATGGCACTTTTGGATATGGGGATCCTCTAACATTAACTTATTTTGTAACTTACTTCGGGTTTTCAACAGGAATAAGCAATAATATATTTTTTAATTTAGATTTTTGTTTTGTCTGTGTAGTGGAAAAATTGGTCATCGGTTGGTCTACTATCATAGAGGCTCTGGATCGCGAGGCCCTGGACCCATGCGTAAAGGTGGAACTGCTGCGGTCACCGGATTTACCCTTTGTGACTTTTTCTTGTGGGGAATCGTCAAGGACACGGTCTTTGTGTCTCCATTCTTCCGATAACCTACTGCATCTTCGCAACCGTATCACCGCAGCTGTGGAGATGGTGACCGTGGTATGTTGACACGCGTATGAGATGAAATTGATTATCGCCTAGATGTCTCCCGTATCGCCAAAGGTGAACAAATTGTGCATCTGTGAATTATCAAGAAAACGTGGCGAGTTTCTCTTTATATCGGTTTAATAAAATTTACTAGGGCGGACTGCGACTCGCGAATCGCTTTCTTGACCAATAATTTAGAGCGAACCGTTATTGATTGTTAAGAAAATGACTAACTAAATTCTTTAAATTGATATTAATTTTTATTGTTGAAACAATTTCATTTTAAACTGCGTAATTTGGCAAGTTCTTCACGCCTAACCTTCCACGATGCATGGTTGTTGATATTAATCAACCGCGGCTTTGCAAATGCCGGTTCGATCAATAAACCGTTGATGGTCTTCACTCGTGAAAATGCCACGTACGATAAGCCAAGTCCAAATTCTGAATCACCAATGTCTATGACTGCTTTATCAACAGTGATTCCTTGTGCTTTGTGTCTGGTGATTGCATAGGCTAACTTAAGCGGAAATTGCTTACGCGTACAAGATACTCCTCCTTTTTTGAAGCCAACGGCGATCAGTAAAATGGGAACTTTTACATTGGTTAATGTTGGTCCAGTATAGGTTGCGAATTTGACGAGAATGCACATCGGCAGTTCATTCAAGTGGTTGCGAGTTTCAGTTGGCGAGTAGACAATGTCGACAACCACACCAAAAAGATATTGTGATTACGCTGTGATTACAGCACTTAGAATTACAATATATACCTCAAAATGTAGATTCAATATTCAAGAATGCAATGAAATCGAAAAAATATCGTTAAAAGTTCTAAGAACTTCGAAATTTGGCCTTAAAAATCGAATGTGCAGAGCAAAATTTGCGAAGGGCTTCGCCGTATTTTGTATGTCAAAAATTCTATTTGCACGCGCAATGTTTGTTTACGTTTTTCTCAATGCATTCCTATGGGAACAATTGAAGGGTGATTATTCCTCGATGGTAGGTCGGATTTGAAAATTTTTTTTTCTTGACCATCACCATGGTCATGCGCATGCATGTGCAAATTTTCATTGTTGTGACTATTACGTGTCAAAAGTTTTATGCGGTCATCGAATTACACTTGTCGACTGTTAACAGAGCTTCGCTTACGCTTCGCTCTAAAAAAACAGGTGATAAAAGTTCTAAGAACTCGATAAAATGGTCTCAAAAATCGATGGTGCAGAAAAAAATTTGCGAAGGGCTTCGCCATATTTTCTATGTTGAAAAATCTATTAGCGCGTGCAATTGTTTGTTTACATTTTTTTCAATGCATTTCAATGGGAACAGCTAAATGGTGATTATTCCTCGATGGCTGAACCGATTTTTAAAATTTTTATTTAGTGACCATCAGGATGGTCATGTCCAGCTGTGTGCAAAATTTCATTTGTCTATGTTCTCTGGTTCAAAAGTTTTATGCGCACAAAGAATTTTGATTTTCGCCTGATAACAGAGCTTCGCTAACGCTTCGCTCTAATTATTCAATGCATAGTTTATTTTTAATGAATTTTTGAAATGTTTCACGGACTTAAGAATAACCTTATATTTTCGTAAAAATGATTTTGTATTTGTACCGGGTGTTTCAAAAATAACCAGTATACCGGTATATTTGAAAAATCAATAAAAACTAAACGGGAAGCGATAGAAATACACAGTTTGTAATTTCGAAAGTTTGTCTGTCTGAAAATTTACTGTTGTCCCAAGCATATTGCAACAAACGGTGCATTTCTATCGCTGCCCGTTTAGTTTTTCAAATATACCGGTCATTTTTGAAACGACCGGTATGTGTACAACTACATTTCAAAAGTTTAGAAACTTCGCTGAAGCATGACCGTGACAACTTGTTTGTGTTGATTGGCAATGGAAAAAAACACTTGGAAATTTGGAAAAGTTTTTAACTAAGCGCCAATATACCAGCTTTAACATGACAACAATTGCTTGCAAAATGAAAGAGAACTGATTTTTTGAAATTTGCATAGCCGTTCCAAAAGTTTAGAAACGGGGGTTTTTGGTTTCAAAATTTTAGAAGCATTTCACAATTTACAAAATAAAAGTTACCAAACACAAACAAACATGTCAATATTTAGTTGGATAGCCTTGTGCTCTGATTACAGCATTTATTCTTCGTGGCATTGATGTTTCTAATTTCGTACATTCTTCAGGAGTAATGGTTTTCCACACGTTTAGAAGTTCTTTCTTAAGATCACCCTTATTTGCAGTGTCCACTTGTCGTAGTCTGTTTTTCATCAAACGCCAAATATTCTCAATGGGACTGACATCAGGAGAATTTGATGGCCATTTCATCAAGTCGATATTTTTTCGTCTAAATCAGTCCTTAACAATTCTGGCACAGTGAGAAGACGCGTTATCTTGTTGGAAGAGGAAGTCATCGTCCTCGAAAAGGTGTTCAATACTTGGGACCAGAAAATGCTCAAGCACCTCGGAGTAGACGTCTGCGTTTACTGTTGAATTTAGGATGCACAGTTCGCCAGTACCTGCAACACACATGCACCCCCAAACCATTACTTTCTGGGGAAACTTCACGCGCTTCTGAATGCAATCTGGATAGAAAGCTTCACATTGCTTTCTGTAAACTCGTACTCCTTTATCAACAAACTCACAACAAAACATAGCTTCATCACTCCACATTACTCGGTTCCAGTCCTGAATGGTCCAATCGACTCGAACTTTTCGCTGCTTCTGAGATAATGATGGCTTAATCTTTGGGGCTTTTGCCTTATATCCAACCTCTCCTATTCTTCTCCATGTTATGGTCTTTGAAATCGTTTTTTTTATTTCGGCACTCTATTTCAATGCAAATCTGGCGGAAGAACTGAATCTGTTCTTTCTGAACTATACGTTTCAAAATTCCAACATCACGTTTTGAAGTGCACCTCGGACGTTCGCCTCTTTTCCGGGCTTCTGTTATAAAACCACCATCATCTTCAATTCGTTGCAAGCATTTGTAAACTGCCGATGTAGATCTTTAAACGGTTTTTGCTATTTCTGATAACGTTTTTCCACTAATTCGTAGTTCTCTAATTCGGATCTTTTCCGGATAGAAAGTTGAGCTTTCTTCCCCATTTTGTTGCACCAAAAACAACTCAGGTCACTCTGAACGAATATTAAAATCAGTTGTTAAATTTTAATGCTCTCAGAATAAAGACAAATCCATTAAAAAAAGGGAATTTCTAAACTTTTGAAACCAAAAACCCCCGTTTCTAAACTTTTGGAACGGCTATACAAATTTCAAAAAATCAGTTCTCTTTCATTTTGCAAGCAATTGAAAAAAATAAAAGTCTATGTTAAAGCCGGTATATTGGTGCTTAGTTAAAAAAAATTCCGAATTTCCATGTGTTTTTTTCCATTGCCAATCAACACAAGTTGTCACGATCATGTTTCAGCGAAGTTTCTAAACTTTTGAAATGTAGTTGTATACATAGGATGTTTACGAACTCTGTGTACAAACTTTTAAGGGTGATAGAGGATGATATCAGAAAAATTGGAAGGAAAAATTCCACGACCTGAATTCGAATCAGGAACCACGAGTATCACGCTAACTTATGCTTGGAGCATTATCTCCAGTTTCCATTTATTAATTTCTTATGGGTGATAGAGGACCTTATTTTGAATATATTTTGAAAATAAATCCTTGATACATAAAAACTTGTCGAATATTATACATAAAACGTCTGTTTGACTTGTGAGACTTCATAATATTGCTTCTCTCGTTAATGTATTTCCAAAAAACGGAGAAATTAAAAGGGTCGTACAAATGAAAACGAAAGTTATTTATTTTATCCAAAGTGTATACAAGGAATTTAAAAATACTCTCCAAAGGCGTGTAATTCCTTTATGGAAGACGTCTTTCGGTTGCGTGTGGAACCATTCCAAAATCTCTTCCTTCACTTCATCGTCCGACTGAAATCTGCGGCCTTTCAGATGTTCCTTGAGATCCCCAAACACATGAAAGTCACATGGGGATAAGTCAGGGCTGTAAAGTGGATGCTGCATTGCTTCCCAGTTGAACTTTTTGATGAGGTCTACCGTTGCTTTCGAGGTGTGAGGATGCGCGTTGTCGTGGAGAAGAAGCGCTCCTTCTGTAAGAACTCCAGGACGCTTGCATTTGATGGCTGCGCGCAGTGCCTTCAAAGTTTCCCCATATCGTGCCGCGTTAACTGTGGTGCCTTTTTCTAGAAAGTCCAGTAAAATCGGGCCTTTGCGATCAAAAAACACGGTCAATATCACCTTCCCCGTGCTGTTTGCGATTGCTTTTGATTTTTTCGGGGGTGGTGACCCATAATGCTGCCATTGACGACTTTGACGTTTGCTTTCGGGCTGGAAATGAAAGCACCAAGTTTCATCCCCTGTAACGATTCTGTCGAGAAAACTCTCTCCTTCCTGTTCATAGTGAGTCAGTATTGCAGGGACATGACCATTCGACCTCCAAGTTGTTCTTATGCCAAATGATGCGGGACCCATTGTGCACAGATTTTTCTGTAGTGCAGATGGTTCCTGATAATGGAGTGAACAGTTCCACGACTAAGGCCAGTTTTAGCAACCACGACATCGATTGTCACTCTTCTGTTTTCCTTTAAGACAGCGTCAGATTTGGTTTTTAAATCATCCGTGATGGCGCGGTTTGCTTGTCCAGGTCGTTGATCATCTTGCAATGATGACCGTCCCTCCGAAAACCTCTTGCTCCATGCCCAAATGCGAGTGCAGGTTTGGCAGTCATTTCCATAGACGTTCTGCTTACGACGATGAATTTCAGAAACTGAAACTCCTTCACATGTTACTGCTTTCTGTTCCTGTTTCGTTGACTCCATTTTGTTGTCTGGACAAAGCGATCACTCGCAGAGACAGTTGTCATTTTTCATCAACACTTGCAACCTATTTTTCAATTTGCACGTGGGGTTTCGTCGTCTTTTTTTTCCCCACACAAATTTTCGTTTTCAGTTGTACGACCCTTATAGAAAAAGATGGCCACAACGTCTTTAATAACCAAATACTACACGTTTGTAAAATTACAAAAGATGTTCAATCTGTTGACTATGAGCAGCAATGCATGCCTCACAGCTTCTTCTCATTGAATTTTTCACACGACCAAAAATCCCTGCAGTGTCTCTTACATGATCACTTGCAGCCACTATTTGCGCTACCAGCTCCTCTTCCGAATCGGCACGAGTATCGTGCACCATATTCTTCACATGTCCTCAGAAGAAGAAATCTAAAAGGTTTAGGTACGGCGATTGAGGTGGCCAAACAAGGTGAATTAGATGTTTGACATTTTTTTTATATATCAAAGATTCGTTTGCGACCCCCAGTTTATTGGCAAAATATATTCAAAATACGGCCCTCTGCCACCCTAAAAATTTGTAGAGAACTCGTAAACACTCTGTATATGACTGGGAAAATGATATCTTGGGAATGTGGATCTTAATCTCTGGTTGGTAAATGGATAATCTTGCTGCATAATCTCTGGCCATCCTTGATATAAGTAACTGACAAAGACCATCATGCTGCAGCAATATTCGAACTCGCAACTCGATGGTTTCGGAAACTGCTCTTATACTGCAGATAACTGACTACTACTAATTACCATTCATTTAAATATTATATACCCCAGTAATTAAAAGTTAAAAATGAAGTTTCTAATAAATTAGGAGGTTAGTGCAAAATTAATGGCCTGTGTGTAGTGACTAATTTAAAATGCAATAACTCGTTTCGATCAACACTTTACTAATCAAAACTTATTAATCAAAGTAACATCCAGCAGAGTCAACACACTTTTTGCCAACAAGACAAGCATATTTATTCCGCTGGCATAGAATACTGGCCTTCTGAAGGCGACGAACTCGTTCAGGGCAGTTTTCGCATCGTCGTTGTTTTTGAAGCATCTCCCACGCAGGTAATTGTCGAGATGCTTGAAAAAGTGGTAGTCAGTTGGCGAAAGATCAGGTGAATATGCTCGATGATTAGATGTTTCGTAGCCAAGATTATTTACCTTCTGTCGGGTGATCATTGCGACGTGCGGCCGAGCGTTGTGAAGCAAGATGGACCTTTCCGATTGACTAATACTGGTCGTTGTTGAAGTTTTTGGTGCATGTCGTCGATTTGTTGAACGTATGACCGGGCCGTAATGGTTTCACCCTGATTCGTGAAGCTGTGATGAATGAGTCAGTTTGCAGACCACCGAACAGTCACCATAGCGTTCTTTTGATGCAACTTGGGCACCCACTTATCGAGCTTTTTCACCTATCCATTTTTCTTCAAATGGCGAACGACTGTAGAATGGTCTAACTTAAGTTCTTCGGCAATTTCTCGTGTGAATTTACGAGGGTCGGCTTCGATTACTATTTTCAATTGGTTGTCGTCAACTTTCGATGGCCGCGACCATCCTCATTTTCAAGAGTCGTATTGCCGCCACGGAATTTTTCAAACATCTGCGCTTTAAGTCGAGAGGTTGTTCCGTCATCCCATGCTCTGATGACATTTCGAGTTGCTTCAGCAGCATTCTGGCCAAGTTTGAACTGATGCAATAAAAAATTGCGTATCTCTTGTGTAGATAGCATTTGCAAAATTGATCTAATCTTTCACAGCGTAAGGCGTTTGAACAAGTTTTTAGCATCAAGAATTCCGACCGGTTTCGCCTTTTATTCCGGTCGGATACAAATTTTTTATTTTTTGTTTTTTCATAATGTAGAAGACCTCTTTGGGTTAGTCAGGCTTCTTGCCTATTTTTTATTTTTTGTATTTCAGTTGGAATTTATTCCGGAAGGGTGAGAATCGTGTAAGACTGCTTACGTCCCACCTGAACAAATGTACACTTCACTGTTCGATTGTCCTCTTCATTGTTCTGGATGACTTAACTAGGTTTCATCTGGCTTCTTGCCTAGTTCAGTGTACTTCCCCTAGTTACTCTCTGGACGAGTATGGCAGTGAAAACGTTGCTTTCGGACCGCTCGTTTCGTTTTCTATACACTGTTCGATTGTCGATTGTATTCATTTGTATCCTTGATAAAGTCAGGAATAAAAGACGAAGCCAATATGTACTGTAAGGCCTCCATCAACTTCATCAAGAACTCTTCATTTCTTAACGTTTTAGCATCAGCTTAAAGAGAAGAACTACAACTTTAAAATGATGTGTCACGTGGCTGTATTAATCGAGCAATAATTTGCATGACGACTCAGCTACATCTGCAAAATGCAATCGGCCATTAACTTTGCATCAACCTAATAATAATAAAAAAGTAATCTGGTGAAATCTGACGAAAACTGTTTTCGTAGTGACAATTCACTGAAGTTCCTTCAGAAAAATAAAAAATCGAAATTCAAAAAAGCGTTTTGAAGGACAAATGATATACCAGTCATATAATGAAGTCTTTTAACGTGGGAGTTTATTACTCCTAAAGTTTTTCTCGCTCTAACTTGACACGGAACAGGCTGTTGTTGTTTTATGGTGTTGTTTTCCTTCTATCATGTATTGCCATTTCTGATTGGCTTAGCTTATCACGTGGCATAAGTAACCAATCAACGGGAGCATCCCTTATATTCTCACTTCCGCACTAAGAGAAGGTTATAGTTTGATAACTGCTGTAGTATTTGTTTACTATTTTTCTGCCATTTTGTAAACCGCATTTTAGCGGAAGTTTTTGCGCGCATGAATTCCAGTGGTTCATGCGGTCCTGTCAGCCTTGTTCGCGCGTAACATAAACGATAGTGTCAAGTTAGAGCGAGAAAGAGTTTAGAAAAATATTCCCCATAGAAACATGCTACATCAATACCTCCACTACAGTGCACACTTTTCTGGCGTTCAAGGGAAGATGTCATATCCCTAATTCAATCCAAATACTGTGAGAACGCGTCCTATCAGCATTTAAGCTGAATCAATGTTTAAACTGAAATTTGACTCGCCATTAAGATCACACCAGGTCCACTGTTCTCGGCTCCGAGCTTGGTTGTGTTTTACACTAATTCAGACGTGAGACTTTGAGAAGACGTGAGTGGAATCCACACCATTAATTTTCTTGCATAACGGCCCTCTCTTTGAGTGGTCTATACAGGGTGATTCAAATTCAATGTAAAAAACTTTTAGGGGAGGTAGTACGGGTAATTCTAAGAAAAAAAGTTCATATGAACATGGGTCCGAATTTGAACGATAACTGAGATATGAACAGAAATAAAAATGCCGCCACTAAAATCAACAAGTTAATAACTCAGGTTCTTTAACGCCTAGGATAATGAAATTTGGGGGAATAATAGGGTATAAAACTATGTATACCGTTAAAACTTCCAACGAGTAGTTTCCGCGTTACGCAGTCCCAGATTGTAACATGTGCTGAATACTACTCGCATGTGAGCATGGGTTACGATGTTGACTGCGTAATGCGGAAACCACTCGTTAGAATTCGATCAAATGTTAACAGTATACACAGTTTTATGTACCCTATTATTCCTCCAAATTTCATTATCCTGGGCTTTAGAGAACCTGAGTTATTAACTTGTTGATCTTGGTGGTAACATTTTTATTTCTGTTCATATCTCAGTTATCGTTCAAATTCGAACCCATGTTCATATGAACTTTTTTGCTTAGAATCACCCATACTACTTCCCCTAAAATTTTTTACATTGAATTTGAATCACCCTGTATGTTGTTTGCCACGATACTGTTTGAACTTCCATTCAGAAGCAGATACATAAAAGTTGCAAGGCTATCGATTCATTGTTACTCTTCTATCGTCTTCTATCGATTTCTTGAGGCTCTTGAACGTCTTTGTCCTGGATTTCTGGTTATTGTTCCAGTTTCCTGGAACATTTTTCAGAGAATGGAGACAAGTTGCTTGGATAGCATTGGGAGTTGAGCAGCTTGAGATTGCCCTCCTCCCATTCTTTCAATTGCTCTCCATCTCTAACCATGATGGAAGAGCCATTATTCCAAAATCAAAATCAAACTTAAATTATCGATTTCCGTTGTGGACCATCATTTAAACGGTCGCTTGCCTTAGAATGGATGGATGGCGTATCTTCATTTGCATGTTTTGTTAACGCTACAATAATTTTTTTTATTGGAAGTTAAATTGAACATTAAAATCAATTTTCATTACCCCAAAATAGTTGCCCTTTCAGTTTTATATTTTCTCAGAAATTATTGATTTTGAATAAAAAAAAAAATTTATTGACCAGCAGTCAATATTCCGACGGATACCATCGAAAAATCATGATTATCGATAATCAATATTCAATAACTCCTTATATGGCACCCCATATCAGGGTGAGTCAAAAGTCTATTATCCCGCTCCCCCATACAATTTTAAAACGAGTGGAGATACAACAAATCTGTTGCAGGCAACATAGAGTGGAAGTAGGTAGGGGCAAAACAATGGTGGTGTCAAATTTGACCTTTGACCTCGAAGTTTGCACCGTGCACCTTTGTAACCGTTACAGGTAGAGAAAAATTTCCAATTGTACTGTTGTAGAGCTCAAAATGCTGATTTTAACCAAAAAAAAAAAGATTAAAAATAAACTCATTTAAAATGAGTTTGTAGATTAAAAAGATTAAAAAGAAATTTCAAGAAGCAAAGATACCACTTGCATCTTTGTAGATTAAAAAGAAATTTCAGATGCAAGTGGTATCTTTGCTTCTTGAAAATGCCCTTTTAATGCAATGAAACCGGAAGTTGAGAACTTCTAGAAAACCTCAGAATAGGATGTAGACAAGTGCGTAATATAATTTGCATGTTTGTAACATGGTGAAAATAATTGCCTACTGCAGGATTAGAACTCTTAACTCATTTTGAAAATGGGGAATTGGTATGCACCAGATTCAAGATCAAAACTGGATTTGTACGTCCCAGAGTAATGGATGAAATGGATGAAAAGGGGACAGCCACAAACATCCCATACATTCGGCGGGATTCATTAGGCTATGGCTGCACTGAGTCGGCTGTAGTATGTCTGTTTTTAATTTCTCTTTTTTTTTTTTGTTAAAATCAGCGTTTTGAGCTCTGCAACTATACAATTGGAAATTTTTCTCTACCTGTAACGTTACAAAGGTGCAAAATTCGAGGTCAAAGATTAAATTTGACACCACCATTGTTCAGCCCCTACTTAACTTCCTATATGTTGCATCTTCACTCGTTTTGAAATTATGTGGGAAGTAACAGGCTTTTGACTTACCCTGTATATATGCATGTCTGTAAATTTAATTTAGGATAACAGGACGATTATTTTATGGCTTAATGGTCATCCTGGTTTTCCTTTCAAATATTCTTGCATTAATGACTTACCTGATCCGCAACATCCTTCCGTTGTGGCACGGCGCATAGTCTCCATACATCATTGTGGTGTTGGCAACACGCTACAAAACGTTCCGTTATGTTGGAATCGTGTCTGCAAAGGAAACTGATGACTTAACCTCTATACCGTTTAATATGTAAATATCTAATTTAAATTCTAGTTTAAATTTAAGTTTTATTAAACTGAAAAGAGTACAGTGCCTGGCTACTCTATTAGAACATATAATACAATGGTCCATCAAAAGAATGTTCTTCAAAGAAATATTCCCAAATAAGTTGACTTCACCTGTGAGTATAGAAGCAGAGGCCTTTCTTTTTTTGCATGAATTAAAAACTGCCCAGTAAATATCCGTAAGCTGTCATAGTGGTCTAAGATGCTCAATGCTTCTTCGCAAAGCACATACTATAAATGATTTTGCTTAACTTTACTTGTCTTTCTGTCCGCAAATTTTGTAAAAAATATGTCGTCTACTTCACTCCTGATACAGCTATCGATTTGACGCAAAAGACATCGTTATTAACGTACCAGGCAACTCTTCTCCATTGCTGCAAATGACTCCAAATTTGGTACGTTGATTCAAATTTTCAAACATCATCTTCTTAAAAAAGGTTAAAGCTTTTTTAAAATTTAAATTCAGGTAGGGGAAAGGGCCACTCTTCAGGTTTTCTTCATTTAATTAAAATCCCAGAGCAGGGGATAGGGTCATTCTTTAGAACTTTGCTTTCGGTCTTGTAGATCGAATCTTTTTTTTTTTTTTTTTACATGCTTTTTTTCTTAACTTCGTTCGTTTATCTGTTTCTGTCCACAAATTTTGTGATCAATATTTAACTCGCGTTCTGACTTCCTGGAGCTGTGAAACTATAAACAGTGACACACTTCCAATGACAATACATACACTGATCATCGAAAACATTATGATCACCCCTGGCATGCAAACCCGTATGAATTAACAATTCCTTGGAAAATGTCCAGGGTAGATTGTACCAGATTTTCAAGCAGAGGCCACGCAATTTCCATAGGTTATGAAGAGATAGTTGATGACCTCTGAACTAACATTAATATGCGTGCTAATTCTTTTATTAATAATCCCTGGTCATTCTTACTTTATTCCCCGGAAACTATAAAACGCGTTTCAATAAAAAAAAAGCTGAATAAATACTGACGTCAGGCTTGATACGCGCTCCAGAATTTCAAATTGATCTCCACCAACGGTCTGTTTGCGTCTCACGGTATATGTGTCCATCAACTGTTCACCTAGAAGACAGTGTATCCCGATGCGGCTATCAATTTGATGCAACAGACATCGTTCAACGGTCCAGGCAACTCTTCTCCATTGCTGCATGGTCCAGTGACGATGTTCAGAGGCTCACTGTAGCTGGTAAACGTTGGGTACTATCGGTACACATCTGCTACAGATCCCATATCTAGATACACTTGGAAATTGAATCTACGTTATATTTAGCTGTTAGTTGAGCCAGGGGCAGCAGCCTATTTGCTTTCACCAAGCGGGAGTCTCCAAAGTCCGCATTTGTTGATTAGTGTGGACGTCCAACGCCTCGGTGTCTACTGCCAGTTTCACGGTCCTTTTTCCATTGTTCACTATACTAACAACGGCAACTCGTCCCTAGCCTTCGGGGCATCACAATCTGGCCTTTATCAAAGTTGCTTAAATCAGCAGCCTTCCCCATTACACGCACAAATAGTTGACTGTCACGAATCCGCAAATCAGCCATCTATTCGTCGGTGTGGGAGGCTAGCCGACGTAATAATCGTCGTCGACCACGTAAACGGGAGAGAACGAATGGGAGAAGAGGAGGAGGATCCCGAGAAAGGCCCGTAGCCAGGGGGGGGGGGGGGGGTCGACGACCAACCCATTATGGAAAAAGGTCCGCCTCCCAAATATGGAAAAAGGTCCGACTCAGAGAAATTTTTGAAAAAAGGTCCTGAATTTTTGAAAATCGACACCCCGAAGATAACGTCCTGGCTACGGCCCTGCGAGAAGATAACGTGACGGGACGAGAACGAGGAGAAGGAGTTCGGAAACCGAAGGTAAAAGACGAACGTGTTCGTGAGAAGGTTTTTCATCATGGCGAACCACTTAAACCGGCAAGCAAGTCCCTTCTGGTAATAGAGAATGAGAAGGATTACGGAGCGACGAGATCTCCATCCGAGCCAGGAGTTAGGAACGTCGGTGAAGGCAGTCAGCAGCAGAAGGCATGCGACAATAGCCTCGCTATAGCGACGTCGTTCGTCATGGAAAAATACCAGGTGAGCGTGCATCGCAATTGGCGTTGTTGCTGTTACACGTACAAAAGACTTAAAGACTGGAGCTCTTGCATAACTACTATGTATATGGTGTCCCTCAATCTTCACCCTGGCAGTAACGTTGAATTAGCAAAACGAGTGTTCACCGAATTTCGCAGTTACGAACTGAGTTTCAGCTCTCAAGTTCGAGGACTGTGGCACTTTCGGACTTTCACATTATTTGTATAAGCAGCTGGGTTTCATCTTAGTGTCGTAAAAACTGGTTCCCGAGATTTTGTGCGGAGTTTCGCAGTTCTTTTTCGTCCGCATGAATTCATCCCAGTCGTCTTCTTTAGTCGACAAACAATATCGGTTGCGTAAGGGAGGCAAGAACTTTGACTGTTTGCTTGAATGTTTGCTTCTTTATAGCCCGTCCGACAGTGACAAGCAACGAATTTTCCCAGCAGAGTGCTACTTAAGTCATCTCTGCAGACCTGCTTATATCACCTAATTGCGTCAAGTTAGTCTTTGAATATTTGGAGCTCGCGGCATAAGGAGGTGGATTCCTTAGCCGTTATGACGTGCTATTATCGTCATTTTGCATCTTCTGAGTTTTCTAGACTCTAAACAGTTTGTGTGTTGAAGTGCTCGATTTTTCCGTGAAGTCTACGGAGTGCCATTTCTACCACATACTATAGTGACGGCGTTTGAAATGTATTGATTTTGATTCAGCCATACATTTGCTTGTGCTATTTTCTTACATGTGCTGCATATGTTCATCAATTTACTAGTTAAACATAGTTAAGCTAGCTAGACATAAGTGCTACTTTAATACAGGGTGATTTACATCGAATGTAAAATAGTTAAAGGGGGGTATTATAGAGGTTACGATAAACACAAAACGTCCTATGAACATGGGTTCAAATATGAACGATAACTGAGATACGAACAGAAATAAAAATGCCACCACCAAGATCAACAAGTTATAATAACTCAAATTCTGTAAAGCCTAGATTAATGAAATTTGGAGGAATAACAGAGTACATAAGACTGTGTATACCTTTAAAATTTGATCTAATTCTAACAAGAAGTTTCCAAGTTACTCATTCAACATCATAATACGTACGTGTTCACTTGTGAGTACTAACTAGCACTTGTCACAATTTTGACTGTGTAACTCGGAAACTTCTCGTTGGAATTCAATCAAATTTTAACGGTATACACAGTCTTATGTACCTTGTTATTCCCCCAAATTGCATTAATCTAGGCTTTACAGAACCTGAGTTATTAACTTGTTGATCTTGGTGGCGGCATTTTATTTCTGTTCATATCTCAGTTATCGTTCATATTTGAACCCATGTTCATAGGACGTTTTGTGTTTATCTTAACCTCTATAATACCCCCTTTAAGTATTTTACATTCGATGTAAATCACCCTGTATATCATATTCTTACTTTACTTTTTTGATTTATTTGTTAAAAACAAATATTTATTCTTTTATTTATTCATCTCCACCTTATGTCATTAAACATTCTACTGCACATATACCCTGCTAAATTTACATATGACATTCATCATCCCCTGCATTCGCCTCTGTCACGTGCCATTTCTATCACTTCGATAAGCGCATTCTCGCAGGGTGGTCATAATGGTTTGGTTGATCAGTGTACTTTGCTACAATCTGCAGATCTCAATCCCATTGAACATAAAGTCTTCGATTTGTTGAAAAAGCCATCAGACAGCTGGATCCACAACCATCAAATCTCACACAACTGGAAAGTGCCATTTATCAAACATTGTTTCAGATTCTATCAAGATCTAGAGTCCACGCCATGAAGAATCGACGCAGTATTATTGAAGGCAAAATTGCCACTCACTGTGTGGACTCTGCCACCTAGACGCATCCCTGCTGAATGTGTCAATCCGAAAAAAAGCTTTATTTAGAATTTGAAGGGCTACATTTGTCTTTTGGGACATCTTTGATGTATTGCCAGATTGAATTCTTGTATAAAACAAAGCAATACCGTGGAATGGAACTAACTATGGATTAGAAGTCATCACTTTATAGTAATGTCGTATTCGGTTAGTAATAGTAGCGAATAGCGGTCCTGAACGTAATTATTAACATTTGTATAGTCCTAATAATGCTCTATCTTAATATTAGTCAATGCATAAGGTAACCTACATGAGAAAAAGCATTTTCTTTTTAAGTCTTCGATTTGTTGAAAAAAGGAATTAGGAATTTTTATATAAAAAAATCACAGGATATGTTAAGCGTTTACTTTAATTTTTAAGAAACAAATCAATTAAATAGGTAAAGAAATTGTTTAACTTATTAAATAGTTGACACTGAATATAACGCAAATAGCGACATCATCCTATTCACTTTCGCATTGGAAGGTGACGGACTTTTTGTCTTTCGTTTTAAGTTTCTATCTCAAACTTAAAACGTCAGCTGAAACGAAATAAAAAAACAAATTAAACATTATCTTTTAAAGCACTATAAATTTTCTCAAACAGAAAATAATAAAGTAACTGAAGAAAATCTTCAAACAGTAACAGTAGAAAGATTAAACAACTTTTTTTCAGGGAATTGGCACAATATTATAACAGGGTGAAATAACAAAGGCAAATACCAGAAAAAATAATAAAGGGAAGAATGTGGATAATAGTATTAAGAATAAAGAAATAAAAACACTTTGACCACAACAAGAATAAAGAATGAACAAATTTATTCTTGTTGTGGTCAAAGAGTGTTTTTATTTCTTTATTCTTAACAATAGAAAGGGAAGGAAAAACTCCGCGACCTGGACTCGAACTAGGGACCATGCATATTTGTTATTGTGATATGTTTGAAGATTTTCTTCAATTACTTTATTATCTTCTTCAGGATAATTCTCTAATATTCTTTTTGCTTTTAGAGAATTATCCTCTTTTGCTTTGATAAAGGATAGGCTCTATCCGAAACGTCAGCTTTTTATTTTGATTTAGATTAATTATTTTTGTTTATTATACCTTATTTTTTATCTAATTTGTATTTTTAATTAATATTTATTATTTATTATCTTCTCTGAGTTGAATTTCAGCAATTTATTTGATGGTTTAGGACAAAGATGCTTCCCGATTTGCGAGTCGGGAGTCTACTCCGCCGATTGAGCTGCTTGGTGGCTTCATGAAAGTCCATATACGAGATATATTGTAACAGCTTGGCGGTTCATGTCCGCTTTAGCTCAATTGGTAAGCACTGGCAGCGATAGATATGGGTCCTGGTTCGAGTCCAGGTCGCGGAAATTTTCCTTCCCTTTTCTATTTGTCATTACTATAAATTTTCATCTGAATTAATTTTCAACTCGAAGGAATTTTATTTCTGCTAAGTAGAGTGTAAAAAAATTACGAGGATTTCGTATTTCTGCGGGCATTAAATTCGAAATTTTATTTTAGTATCTATAAGCTGAAAATAAAAATATAATTTCCGGAACTGGCAATAATGCAAAAAATGCAGAGGACCGAAAACAAATTTTTATAAGGAAAAAGGATGTGGATATGTTAATACTAATGCAAGAAATAAAACACTCTTTAACCGCAACGAGTAAAAAGAAAAAATACGACCTGTAAGTACTTTTCGAGAACGAAGCTCTCATCTTCAGCAGGATTGACAGGGAGTAACACACAAGATGCAACTGAAGATGAGAGCTTCGTTCTCGAAAAGTACTTACAGGTCTATTTTTTCTTTTTACTCGTTGTGGTTAAACAGTGTTTTATTTCTTGCATTATTATCTGTAAGCTCTTATATTTTTTAAGTCTCTTCTTTTGCGAATATTTTAAAAACCTAATAGGCCATAATTTGGAGATACTCGTTTGAGTTTATAAACAAGAAATGCTAAATATGAATAAAACACGGAAGTTTTACACTGAACTTTATCAGGTACACTCCACAAAAAATGCAAATTGAGTAACTGCCTGATTTGCATGTCACATGACCACAAATCACTAAATAAATATCCTGAAGCAACTTGTCTGCTATTAGTTAAGCGTGAAACCATAGCAAAAATGGGGAAACCAGTGATCTGACCAGGAATCTTCAATCATAGAGACGTGTCAATCCGCTTCAAAACCGTAATACGCATCTTTTTTGGGCATTTTGTATTGCAGTATTTTCGTGTAGGTGGCGCGTCAGGAGAAAGTATAGTTTCGGATTTGTAAATTATTGTTTCGATGTCCTTTACTTAGTAATATTTGAAAACCTGAATTTTTGTGAAATTGTTACTAATGTTCAATATGCAATCCGCGTTTGCAACTAAAACATCGGTGAAATGGTTAAAGTGCTTGTTCAAGTCTCCCTTCCGTGCCTTTTTTCCCCTCAAATGAATAAATTTAAAATTACTAACAATACAACTTCAGGTAAAATAATTTTTTATTATTTTGGCTCTTACAGTTTGAGAAAAATCATTCTTCAATTATTGTTCGATTTCTCTCTCGATTTATAAGGGTCGTACAAATGAAAACGAAAATTTGTGTGGGGGGAAAAAAAGACGACGTGTAGGATCGTAAGTTTTTGTTTTCAACAATTGCGAAACCCTACATGCAAATTGAACAATAGGTTGCAAGTGTTGCATCACGTGAGAAAGAGCGATAGCTCGCGCTTCGTCCAAACAACAAAATGGAGTCAACGAAACAGGAACAGAGAGCAGTAACGTGTGAAGGAGTTTCAGTTTCTGAAATTCATCGTCGTATGCAGAACGTCTATGGAAATGACTGCCTAACCTTCACTCGCGTTTGGGCATGGAGCAAGAGGTTTTCGGAGGGACGGTCATCATTGCAAGATGATCAACGACCTAGACAAGCAAATCGCGCCATCATGGATGATTCCAAAGCCAAAATTGACGGTGTCTTAAAGGAAAACAGAAGAGTGACAATCGATGTCGTGGTTGCTAAAACTGGCCTTAGTCGTGGAACTGTTCACTCCATTATCAGGAACCATCTGCACTACAGAAAAATCTGTGCACAATGGGTCCCGCATCATTTGACATCAGAACAAGTTGGAGGTCGAATGGCCATGTCCCTGCAACATTTGACTCACTATGAACAGGAAGGAGAGAGTTTTCTCGACAGAATCGTTACAGGGGATGAAACTTCGTGCTTTCATTTCCAGCCCGAAAGCAAACGTCAAAGTCGTCAATGGCAGCATTATGGGTCACCGCCCCCGAAAAAATCAAAAGCAATTGCAAACAGCACGAGGAAGGTGATATTGACCGTGTTTTTTGATCGCAAAGGCCCGATTTTACTCGACTTTCTTGAAAAAGGCACCACAGTTAACGCAGCACGATATGGGGAAACATTGAAGGCACTGCGCGCGGCTATCAAATGCAAGCGTCCTGGAGTTCTTACAGAAGGAGTGCCTCTTCTCCACCTCGAAAGCAACGGTAGACCTCATCAAAAGTTCAACTGGGAAGCAATACAGCATCCACCTTACATCCGTGACTTATCCCCATGTGACTTTCACGTATTTGGGAATCTAAAGAAACATCTGAAAGGCCGCAGGTTTCAGTCGGATGCTGAAGTGAAAGAAGAGGTTTTGGAATGGTTCCACACGCAACCGATAGACTTCTTCCATACAGGAATTCCACGCCTTGTTACACAGTGGAATAAATGCCTTAACGCATTTGGAGAGTATTTTTAAATTCCTTGTACACACTTTGGATAAAATAAATAATTTTCGTTTTCATTTGTACTACCCTTATAATTTCTCCGTTTTCCTTTTCTAATTATCATAATTCACTTTGAGTTGAAACTGGCCATTGTGACGTCACTTGCGAGTAGCCATGATAACTTTTATCCATAGGGTGCATATTACTTGTTTGTTAAGGGAGAATTCGAAAATGCCAGGTCACTATAATTAAAGGTGTCTGGATCTGACTAAGTTCCAACGTGGCATGGTGGTAGGTGCAAGACTGGCTGGAATGAGCAATTCAGAAACGGCAACTCTCCTGAACTTTTCACGTACCACAGTTTCAAGGGTTCATCGAGAGTGGGTCAAGGAACATAAAACATGCAGCCATAAAAACCCTTATTGATGAAAGAGGCCAGAAGAAAATGTCAAGACTTGTGCGCGATAACAGAAAGGCAACAATCGCACAAATTACTGCTCATTACACTCAGGTATCCAGAGAATTATATCAGAACTGACAGCTGGTCGCACCTTGGCTCGAATGGGTTACCGATGCCGAAGACCATCTCGGGTACCAATGCCGTCAGAGAAGAACAAGAAAGCACGTCTCCTGTGGGTACAGCAGCACAAGGATTGGACCATTGAGGATTGGAAAAGGGTTGCCTGGTCAGACGAATCTAGGTTCCTGCTGCATCACGTTGATGGAAGGCTTAGAATATGGCGAAAACAACATAAAGCCATGGACCCCTCATGTCTGGGGCGGACTTTGCAAGTGGTGAAGGCGGAATAATGTGGGGAATGTTTTCTTGACATGAATTGAGCCCTCTAATATCTGTAGACGGTTTGAACGCTAAAGCATGCATAATTATTGTTGCAGATTAAGTTCACCCCTCTTCATGGTCACAGTTTATCCTCACACAGATGGCTCCTTCCAGCAGGATAATGCACCAGCACACAAGGTCACAATCACTATGGATTGATTCCAGGAATGTGACAGTGAGTTCTCCTTGATGTACTGGCCGGCTCAGTCCCCAGATCTCAACCCCATTGAACATCTTTGAGACGAGCTGGAAAGGACTGTTCGCTCCTTGCCTACACCTCCATCGAATCTTCGGAAATTGCGTGAAATTTTTATGTCTGCATGGGGCTAACATTCCTGTTGTACGTTTTCAGATTCTCGTTGAATCCATGCCCAAACGAATACAGGCGGTTTTGAGGGCTAATGTAAGTTCAACACGCTACTAGATAGGTGTACCTAATGAAGTGGCAGCTCAATGTATTCTCATTACACCTTTATCTGACCACAGCTGTCTGTGAGGCATAGCTCGCACCGAAAAATATTTTCCGCCAAATATTAGCCAACATCTGTGGTGTGATGCGTTGAAAAGCATTGAGGAAGTCACGTACCTGTGCAGGAGTGCTGCATCTTTATGAAAAATGATTTCGTCAATCCATCGTCTTCCAGTTGGAATAAAAAAATTCTTCAGAATGTAAAGTAATTGTTCCAGCGGATGGCCGGCTCTCTTTATTAAGTATAAACGCCGCACCTAACATTGACAGTTAGATTTGCTCTTTCGAAATCGTAAGAAGCGGATGATCGTACACGTACTGGCCAATGAATTACAAACATCTATGAAACATATGTAAATTTGTTTTAATCAGTTTTTAGGCAAAATTGGTTGAGGCAATGTGATTCAAGCCTATTTAAGGTGAGTCTAATCATAGAACTTGATCAGCATGAGGAAAAAGAAAGACCTAAAGGATTTCGAAAAGAGACTCATTGTTGGTGCTCTCTAGCTAGAGGCACGATTGAAACAACGAAGCAGCTCACTGGATTCTCGAAAGTGAGATATTCAGAGTATTCAACCGTTATAACAAATGATCCACAGTCTATGTCTAAAAAGTGTAACTGTGGCTCAAAGAAATCAGTCATGAACGAGACTGCCGTCGTTTAAATTGACTTGTATGGAAAAACACTGTTCAACAATTGACAAATGATTTTAACCAAGATTTTATCCCGATTCATATTTGGAGGATTCAAATCGTCAGTTGCATTCTTATACGACACCCCTGATTATGGACACGTGAAGACTCAAGAAGTTTGTTGTCTGACGAATCACGATACATGTTTGTTTTGTACCGACGGTAGGCAGAGGGTTTGGCGGGAGCCTCACGAAATAATGGATCCAGCATGTTTATCAAGACAACTCAAAGTTCTGACGATGGTGTCTTGGAATGGAGCTTCTTCTGCTGGTATGGAACTGTTCTCCTGAACTTCATGGAAAGTCGGATGCGTTTTACGGAGTACCCGAACAACGTTGCCGATCAAGTCCAACCTGCATGTAAAGGCTTCTTCATGGATGACAGTGCTACTGTTCATCCAACACAGTTGGTTCATTAGTAGTTCAGCGAACAAGAAGATGAATTCCGTCCTTTATCCTGGACGCAACAAATCTGCAAGATCGATTTGGGGAACGCTTCATCTTCCATTGACTTACAAGTGCTTCAACCCGTATACATGCTGTCATTCGGCGCAAGAGGGTCTAACTAAAATATTAAACATGTTTCTAATTCAGTGGCCACTAGCTAATTTAACGCATCGCTCCACAGATGCTGGCAGAAACTTAGTACTAACTGTCCTTTCGGTGCGAGCTGTGCCTCACACGCAGCGGTGGTCATGTAGAGATGTAACCAATTATGAGGAAAAAATTTTCATGTTTTGTGCATATTTAGCATTTCTTGCCAATTAATTCGGATGAGTTGTTTCAAACATATGGCCTTTTATAGTCCCAATAAGCATTAATGGAGCATATTTTGAATATTAGACAACCTAAAAAAAAAACTGGTGCGCATAAAAAGACAACACAAATTGGCGTCGAGAAAAATTGGCAACATAAATTGACACAATGGAACAGAAAGCTTTCCGTCGATATTCATACATTTACCAACGCAATGTTAAATTCTGGTTGAAGAAAAAATTCTATCACAAAGCAACGAAAAAAGTTAAATATGAGCTTGTTAGTAATTTCGGACGACTATTTAATTCTTTCATTTTTCGTTTTGTTTGAATGATAAGCCTTTCCCCTCCCTCCAAAAAATAGGCTATAGTAATATCTAATATGTACAAAAACTTTATTTTCCGGCAAAAAATCGACTGGAATTTTATCAAAATTATGCTATGAATTACAAAAAAAAATCCCTTATTTAATTATTTATAAGATAAATTGCTTACCTTTGTTTAAAGCTTTACAGAACATGATTAATGTCAATAGTATATAATAATATGCTGATGACAACGGGGCTCTTTATTTTCTTCTTTCAAAAACCAAAACATCCGATTCCGTTTGAAAGGCAACAATGGACGATGCCGGAAACATTGTTTTCGCTACCGATGGTCGCTCGCACGAGTTGGATCCACTCGCCCAGTGCAAAGAAAAACACGCATTGGAGTGAATATTTTTTCACTTTCATTAGCAAAACGCGTCTCTTTATTACAGTGAATAAATTGGTATTAACAATTCTGCTTAAACACTTTGATGTTAAAGAACTAATTAAGTAAACAAATAAAACTAGATCTCAACTAAAAAAACTTTAGATAAACTAAGCTAATAAATACCTCTCCCCCCTTAAACATTCAAGTAAGGATACCCAAAAAATTGGATAAAATATTTATTCATAAAAATTTAAATTATCGACTTAAATGACAAATGGCAAATTTTACAAAAAAGTAACAAAAAAAAAAACTTCTTAAACTTAATCACCAACCTAACAACCTTCAACAATTATCTTTTGTATAATCTTTCTTTCTCAACAATAAACATCATCATCATTTATTTGTTCAAAGATGATCATTTACCAAAGTCGAGTGTGTTCAATCTGGTAGCCATGCATCGCAGTTTCCACTGCAGGAGGCTGGAACGCAGAACACCAAGATCAATTCCACTCGTGTTGATACGCTTTCCAAAGACCCTCCACTGTTCGCGTTCGTATCTTTCCGAGGGCCCATTAAATAGGCCAAAGCCCATAAAACTCCATAGGCGATGCGTTCCGACGACTTGACGGGTATGTCGCTGAATAGAATGGAACGGATACCTTCTTGCATGCAGGAACAGGCGAGTTGACGCGTTGTCTTGGTGCAGCCATAGGTTAATCTTCGGTATCTGCACTATCGCGCGATGACTAAATCCGCAAATTGAATTGTCGCGATTCCTGTAACCGGCCGGGGGGAAACCAACTGACCCCTGTAACCAAATAGGTTGGGGTATATACCAGCTCGTCAGAGGGGGGTCTGGGGGGCGCAGCCCCCCAGTCTTTAAAAAATAAATTCACGGTTGCGATTTGACTCGCAGTTGCGATTGTGCAGATACCGAAAATTTACCCAGCCATAATCATAGAAGGTGCAGCCATACCTTGTTTGATTATGGTGCAGCCATACCTTGTTTACCTCTGAACCGTACAAACCGGGGATGGCACGGGATCATTTCATGTCAAACCAACCAAAAGTAATTATTTTCAACCTGACCATTTTTAAATTTGATGAAACTTGCAGGATTTATTCTCTCCATAAATGTAAGTACAAAAATATTTTTTAAATATTTTTATGTGACCCCATTTTTTAGTTTTTAATTTTTTAAAATTTAAAAAAGTTCTTTTTTTGGCTTGCGGGACAAGCTTTAAATGCAACTTTTGTTCTATACGTCCTACAGACTTGTTCTTGGGCTCATTTTTTAGATTTTTTAGTGGCTTTAATTTGATATAGAGGGTGTCCATAAAAGGTCTGGCACATTTTATCTGTACATTACCAAAAAACTAATAAAGATAAACAGAAACGGATTTCAATATATAAAAATGTAACTGAAAAGGTTTTATTGTGTTTCACAACGTTTCGGATTTGAAACGCTGAATCACGATTTCAATTAACAAGGTGGATGTCGATATATGCTCAAAAGAACATGGCAAGAAATTGATTATCGGCTGGATATCTTCCGTGTGACCCAAGGAGCATACACTGGGGTCTACTAACTTGGTTTAATATAATTTCTTCAGTTTCAGTTTCATATATTGAAATCCGTTTCTGTTATCTTCATTAGTTTTTTGGTAATACACAGATAAAATGTGTCAGACCTTTTATGGACACCCTGTACAGTATAACTTGACATATTTTATATAATTTAAAAAAAAAAGTAACAAATTTTTGTCTTATTCTAATATGAAAATGTTTTTAAATTTTTTTTTTAAATATGTGTTAATCTGTTGTTTATTATCTACATTCCCTGAAAATTTTAAAGTGGGATCACAAGTCATGGACAAATATGTATACCTAACTATACTTTTTTGTGACTAAATAGCGTTTAGTTTAAAATAACTAGTTTTGTTTAATTAAACCAAATGTATTATATAAACTAATGAAAACATACATAACTTACCTGTTTTAAAGTGGCTATGGTTTTAAAACTGTCTGACTTGAGTAAGTCAATTAGTTTTTATTTCCTCTTTGATGAAGAATTTTTTAACAAGTTTTTCATTTGAAAATGGTCTACAATGATAAATAATAACTACTTGCCAGCTTTATGATTGGGCAAAGGAGAAATATTCCATCTGTTAACTTCCTCTATACAACACAAGAAGACCATGAAACTGAGAACACCTTTTTGGAACAGTGACTGGTGAATGCTAAAACCATCAAACGGACCCAAGAGCTTCATTCGTTTTATACCTGTCAAAACTTAACGTTAAGGAATACAGTTTTTCAATTGAAACAAAAGAAGAAATTGTGTCTCTTGAGGAAAAAATTAGCAGTTAGAACTTACAAGGGAATCCCTCGAACATGTATGTCACAGATTTCCACCAAATTGAAATATGTTACTCAATTGAAGCTACAATAGATGCTTGCAAAATAAGAGAGAGCGGATTTTTGTTTCTTTCAAAATAAACCACGAAAACGAAAAAATTTGAGCACACATAGTCATACAAGGACTCCATTGTTAAAGCGGTGTATTAATGCGCTTAACGGAACTTCTTTCTTCTACTACTCACAGCAATAAGCACGAATCCAATTCAGATGAAATAGACAGCAGCAGATGGCAATTGAGTGGCTTCTCAAATTTCTAAACAAACTTAGTTTTTAAAAATAGATTATTACAATTAGCTAATTGCCTTCCAGTAAAAAATGTCTAGAGTAATTAATAACCATTTCCTTAATTTATTATTTCATTTTATTAAATAATTCGGTAATCAAACACGGGCTGGCTTCATGTGCAACGTCGAGTAATACGTTGCGTTGGTGAGGGGGTATGTATCGCGGTGCTTTATAATTTTAAATAAAAATAGTATTCATGGATGCCTACCTCATCTTATAAATTATTTCGAGATGAGTAATTGTACAGCAAAATTAAGGTTTTATGCTTAATAACAGTGCTCTAACTGCAATTCTTTGGCGATCACCGCTAACAAGTTTGCTTCCCCTCTTTTCGCCACGTTTTTTGAACTCTGCGCACTTCCGGGGCGCTTCACTGCCGTGCAACGCTATCGCTTCCACGGTGTGCTTGCGCGCAAAAAAAAGGCTATCTAGGGTTCCCTTGTTAGTGAAAGAGTTGGGTTTGTGACTTGTAACTATTCAAATCAGTGGTGGTTAGGCTGTGTGCTCGAGATCGAAAATGAGTTTGTAAAAATAACCTTTGTGAACCATACGGCCCTTCATTCAAGTACCCCCAGTTGCCAGACAAATTGGGTGTGAGTAGATTAGATGTCCTAACTAAAGTTGATCCCATAACACAAAATGGAAGAGTTTATAAGCTTACAACTAATGAAATGGAAAAAGCCAGCAGAATGATCCCACTTTAAAGTTTTCAGGGAATGTAGATAATAAACAGCAGAATAACATATATTTTTCAAGAAATTTTTAAAAACACTTTCATATTAGAATAAAACAAAAAAGTTTTACTTTTTAAAAAAAAAATTGTTTATATAAAATCTGTCCAGTTATTGGTTCGTCACAAATGGAAGGGCGTCCGCTCCACTGATCTCTATAACAGTGATGGGCCAAGAGAGAGGGAGAGGGAGGAAGGACAATGGCCCATTATGTCTGAATCAGTCCGTGAAATTTTCATACTCAGTACATTTTGTTGTTGGCCAAAGATCTTTTGTCCCCGCTGACTCCCAACCCCGTAATTCCGACCGCAGTGCACCAATCAAAACCAAACTAAATAGTGGAGGTGGGCATGCCTATAGTAAGCTACATTCCAGATTCCGACCTTCTACAATCACATTCTTTAGATTTTTGTGTTGGTGTGGTAACTTGCTTGTATAACGTTGTCGTATTTGGAGAATGACTAAACAAAGGGAACTTATTGACTGTTGACTTAATAACTTCGTGTCACATTGCGGGTATGTCAAATCGTGAAGTTTAGATAAAATTATCACAACCACGTGGTGATATCGTGAAAAAACTAACACTACAGGGATCGGAACCCGCATGCTTCACGTTGAACGTTCCCCAAAGTTTACCAAATGCCACCGAAGTGTGTTGAAGCGCAAGGTTCATAAACACCCGCAATAAATCATTCCAGGTTATCAACAAGAAGTATCAGCAGGCAACAGGAGTCAGTATAAACTTTAACACTTAGCGAAAGAAACTGCATGCACTCGCCATTCACTGAAGTGTAGCCAGACACAAGCCGAACATCTCGCCAAACAAGGCTACCAGGCTCCAGTGGTGTTTGTTACGCCACGAGTTATTTGACAGACCGGAATAGTAAAACTATAACTAAAACTGCATGCCTTTCTACAAAGAAAATCTGAGGTTCAAGAGAATTTTGATGAACAAATTTTCAGTGAATAGAATGACTTAAAACTACCAATTTACAGAAAAAATCATTGATCTTTTAATGATGTGTATTCCGACTACATTGAACTTCATCCTACATTCTTTATAATACTTCAAGCTGTTTCCAGTGTCACTGTGTCTATCGCATGTGTGAAGGTACATTTTTTGTGCAGAGACAAATCAAAACATACCAAAGGTACTGCTAATGTGTGGACACGTTATCAACATGCATGAAGATGAAATGCAATCATTGTTGTTCTATAACAGACTTTGATCCAATGCAACAGTGGTATCAAAACATAGCACTCGCCATCATTTTCGGATCCACTCAGTGCGGGACACCATTTGAGCTCTAAAGCTTAATTTCCATGCATGCGTTTTGGACGCATTTATAACTGCGTCTCGACGCAGAAAGCAAATGTGCATCTTGACGCACCTAGACGCACATTGCAACAGCTCTTGATGCATTTAATTCGAACGCAAGTATCAGTTTCCATGCATGCGTGAAGTCTACGCAGAAAGTTCAACTGCGCATGCGTCATGAGTTTATGTTTTGCAATTTTTCTCGTTAGAGGGAAAAGCTTCTCTCTTACCATCATGGCCACCACCTTTTATCGTATAATATTGACCGATTAAAAATTTCCCCGATCAACATTTCTTCAAATTCTCTTTCTTCAGCCATGTTGTAGCGAAACGACGACTGGACTGAACGTCTTTTGTTAACAAAGCAAGTGCGCTTGCGCAAAACAATCATGTGATCTAGAAAGATTTGAGACGCATTTACAAGTGCGTCAAAAAGTAGAAAGTCTATCTACTTCACTTTTCTGCGTCCAGACGCATGAACTCCAGACGCACGAACTCCAGACGCACGAACTCCAGACGCACGTCAACCAAGACTCGGAGACGCAGATATCTGTTTCCATGACACGTGCGTCAAGACGCACCAATTTATGCGTCTAGACGCAGAGACGCAGTTAAAAACGCATGTATGGAAACTAAGCTTTATGGTGTATGCGGGGCCCTTCTAGTGTGTATATGAATCTTCTTTTGAATTACAGTAGTATATTGTGAAATTTATAATAATACAGTTAGGAAAATTTTACATAGCACTCATTGCAATACAAAACTGAACTTGCATAGAACTTCTATTATTTTGCACAGCACTGCCACGTTACCTTCAAATTCATTTGTTAAATATTGCATACACTTCTGGCGGGCAAAATCCGAAGGCTCTCTGTCTCGTGACTCTTATTTGCTTCACTGAAACCGTCAACCACATATCGTAATCGACCTTCTCTATACTTATATCTCCCCCCCCCCCTCCCCCGGGTGGCATATAAAAATATGGCATTTGATATGTCATTTCGAAAGAATTGATGAGAAACGAGAGAATATACAATTCGTGTCGATTTCCGTAGGTCAGGTTTTAAAGAAATCGACTTTTTGAGATTTTTCTCAAGAAACTCCAGCATTTCATTATAAAACTAGTCAATTCACAAAAGTAATTATTTCGATAATCGACAAATAGTAAAAGTATCAACAAAGTAAAGACAGAAACCGCAATTCCACACTTAATTAATGAGGTTTTTAATCTGGAACTAGGGATGTACATTTCGAAGACACTGTCTTCTTCATCAGCGCGTAAATTGGGAATACGCTGTGTGATTATATATAACAATTAATAACATTTCTCCACGAAAATTTATTTTCTTTTCATACTAAATTTATTAGGAGCTTTAGCATAAAAGCTACTTATAAGAATGCGCCCTTGGTCTGTACGTTTATCCGGCCGTCCGTCCCCCGTTTGCACGATAACTTGAAAACGGATTAACTTTTATAACCATCAAAGTCTTAGCTCGGCCGTATCAACTTTTCAGAATTTTTCGTGGACCCCTTCAAGTCGAATTCACATGCTAAAACAGTGAGTGTAAAGAATACCAAGATAATGGCATGTCCTATAACAATCGATTTGTCAAGAAGGAATACATTGTTACTTTCTGTTCATCTTTTAAGTATTACTGACATCGGCCGGCGCACTTGAAATCGCTTTGTCGACGCACGTTTGCTCAAGTGCTCATAAATTATATCAAATAAAATCAGCAATATTGGTAGGTATGAGGGCAAATCAATAAGTCGGTTCCTTTTTCGCAGCAATTTATTGGTCAAACAAGATGACATTGGGTGTGCAGAAGTATCAGTTCATTACTTATTTTTCTATATATCCACCACCGACGGCAATGCATTTTCCCCAGCGTGACACGAATTTGGATATGCCAACTGCATAAAACGTCGTTGGCTGCTGGTGTAATCACTGCCGCACAGCATGTTGCACTTGACGATCAGACGAGAAATGCTAGTCAGTCATTGCCTACTTCTTCTTCGGGCCGAGGAGGTAATAATCCGAGGGCACCAGATGGCGGATGGTCCATTATTTCCCAGCCGTACCTAACGATTTTTCCTTGACCGCTACGGGGACGTAGCCACTATGTCGTCTATCACGTAAGGCACGGCATAGCCTGGTAAGCGTGGCAGTGTAGGATATTGCGTTGATTGTTCCACGTGCTGTGCGGCAGTGGTTACACCAGCAGCCGATGACGTTTTATGCAGGTGGCATATCCAAATTGGTGGGGAAAATGCATTGCCGTCAGTGGTGGATATATAGAAAAATAGGTGTGCAGGAGTTGCAGTTCATTTCTTAATATCGTCTTGTTTGACCAATAAATTGCTGTGAAAAAAAATTCGTGGAACCGACTTATTTGCCCTCGTATTTTAAAAACTTCTTCATTTAATAGATTGTCAGGGAAAAAAGAGTACATGTAAAAGATTTCTGAAACTTGTATAGGAGTGAAATTTGGTATGCAGATTCCTTTTGGCAAGATCTACATTATTATGAAGTTTGAGCCAAATTGTCCAGTGGGGTGGAGTTGTGGGGATAGCAATCACGTGGTCTTAAGAACTATTAACGTTTTCAAATGGCAACATATTGTATGTAATATGTCGTACGAACGAAAACTATGAGAAACGAAAGAAGGTATACTTATTCTAAACACTACGTACGTGAAAATCAATTTTTCGAATTACATTTTTGTGATTAAAAAAGGGATAAAAAAATAGATGAATTCAGGGCTTCCGCTACCTTCCTATACCCTCCTGGGGGGGGGGGGAGAGTAATTTCTTGTTGATGTTCCGTTTTTGGCTGTTTAAATTATTAAGTAGGGGAAGAATGGAGCAACTGATTCGTTTTACCATATCCGTCTATTCCCTTCATATTTACTACAGTTTTTTTTATTAAATATAATGCACAGAGTAACAAACAATTAAGCACATATCCAGTAACAATTTACATGACATCTCAATTCTTATTTTGTAGTATCGTGATAATTACAAGTTTTTGTTTGACGAAGTTGTTTTAAGTTGTGTCTAAAATTACTATAATTACTTGCCATTACAATATTATTTGGCAGTAAATTCCATAAATTAATTGTATCCGGAAAAAAGGACTTTGCAAAAAACTTAGATCTACAAGCTATTTTCTTGATCTTATTTTTATTATCGATTCTATTGGAGATATACGTGGGTAGCCCAGAAAGTAATGCACCACAATTTTTTCTCCGTCCCCAACAATGGTACGAATGCGAAACTTGAGATACGCATTCTTTGAAGTTTTCGGAGTGCGCCACGGCCTACGAGATAGTAAAGTTTTTCCACAAAGCTCTGAGAAAAATCATTTCTTCTGAGTTGCTGCAACGTTTTGAAGCTGAGGGGGAAGCCTTCTTGTCCCGGATTGTGACAGCTGATGAAACCTAGGTGCACCATTTTGAGCCCGAAACAAAACGACAATCGATGGAAAGGCGTCATTCGCACTCTCCACAGAAGAAAAAATTCAAAGCAACTGCTTCTGCTGGTAAGGTCATAATCACTGTGTTTTGGGACTGTGATGGTGTCATACTCATTGATGTAATGCCGAGAGGCAGCACCATTAATTCTGAGGCATATGTGAACACATTAACCAAACTCCAGAAGCGCTTCCAGCGACTTGGACGTCATAACAACCCGGCTGATTGTTTGCTTCAACACGATAACGCTCGCTCTCCACCCAGTTTGAAGACGTCGGAACACATCACGAAACAAGGTTGGACAGTGTTACCCCATCCATCTTATAGCCCTGACCTAGCGCCCTCAGACTTTCATTTGTTTGGACCATTGAAGAATGCCATACGTGGAAAACATTTTGAGGACGACGAAGAGGTGATTCACACAGAACAAGGACTGGTACCGACAGGGCATACACGCCCTTGTGTCTTGCTGGAGAAAGGCCATAGGACGGGACGGAGATTATGTGGAAAAATAGAGAGTGTAGAAGAAACATCAATCTTTCGTGTGTATAAGTTTCATCAATAAATAATTGTTGAAGAAAAAAATTGTGGTGCATTACTTTCTGGGCTACCCTCATAGTTAGGAGACTCTAGGAAATTTTCTTTTTTAAGATTACTCATGTTATTAAAGATTTTATAAAGGGTTTTTAACTTTAATTCCTTCCTTCTAAACTGCGATTCAGGTAGATTTAGGCAATTTCTTAATTTTGTTATCAAGAATGCCTATCAAAATTGTTGAAATGATACGAACAGCTCTGTTTTGAATTTTTTCAAGCTTAACAATTGAACTTTCACAGTAAGGGTCCCAGCAAATAGAACAATACTCAAGAATGGATCTAACTAAAGATTTGTGCAAGACTAATTTGACTTTAATATAAGTATATGGGTCTTTAAAATCAATGGTTGTTTTTTACTTATCTTTATATATAAAAATTCAGGTTCAGGGTGCGTCTGTAAATGTTCTAAAAACTTTTGAACCACTTATCCGATTGAGCTCATATTCACACCATATGTTCGTTAGGTCCAGAGTAAGGTTTACAAGCCACCAAAGTGAGGGGGAAGGGGTAATAATCATATATTTTGGTTTATGTTTGTTTGTTTACTCAAGAGATGGCGCCAGGGTTTGTTTATCTTATAATTGTACATTTTCAAACAGAATAAACACAAAAGAAACGATAGTAATTTAACCCAACTTATTTATTAATAACTGGTCTTAGTAATTATTATTCCCTAAAGCAATAAAAAACACGCAATACATAATATTTCAACAGTTAACGAACGTTACCTCTCTTAGAAAAAAAGTGTTAGATCGCCCTTTTTTGGAGAAAAAAGTCTTAGATCAAATATGCATATAAAAAAACAATGCATTTTGTGACAAATTCAGTCAGTAGTTAGTTGGGCCACTTTTTGCCTTAATTACGGCCATAATTCTTTTCGGCAATGAAAAAATCAATTCTTGGCACTAATCAAAACTAATGTCATGCCAACTAGATTTAAGTATAGCATTAAGTTCATCTTTGTTAGTGGGTTTTTGTTGTTTACCAAGACTTTCAACTTCCACCAGACAGTCTCAATGGGGAACAGGTTTGTCTGTTCTGATCAAAATCCTTGTGTACGCTGAAGAAGGCAGCGTGGTTGCCGAAATGCGCATACGTCCGATTAAAAGTTTTATGTGGATCAGTGGTTTCCTGTTATCTTTATTGAAGTTCGTCCACAGTGTCCGGCTCCAGTTCTCTCTTAGGTCTCAATGGGGTTTAGGTCCGGACTGTTGGCTGGCCATGACATTGTAGGGATGTTTTTCTGTTGCAAATGGGACTTAACCTTCTTTGCTCGATGTGACGATGCATTGTCGTCCTGGAATGTAAAGTCGTTGCTATCTCCAAATTGATCTTCAATGGGGAAGTTGCATGAAAATTTTAAATTATTGTTTTCTATAGTATTCGTTATCAATATCAAGGAATAGTAATTCGTTTGTGAAAAAAATTATAGTTATTTTTTAAAAAAATGTTAGAGTTGACACCACAAGAAAACGGTACGTCATAGCCTGTGAGTAATATGATGTCACTTGCCTGCTCCCCACTATCAACGACAATGGTTAAAGCCTTGAGATGGAGCTCACGTACACATAAAATCATTGCGTTTGATGGAAAGTGACGTCAGATATCGTTTTCGTTGGGAGGCGTGGTTTCACGTTTTTAGCGCTAATTTTAATAGATTTCTTTAATATTTCTAATAAATTTAACAACGATTTCTTATTCAGCATAACACAATCTGTATGAAACAGTGCTTTAATTTGTTAAAAAAATTCCATACAACTTTCCCATTGGGGATATTAAGAAGGAGTCGATGATATCCATGTAAACATCTGCATTTACTGTTGTCTTGCAATGAACATTTCACCAGGCCCGCCCCAAACCATACAACCACACACTATCCGTGATTGAGGAAATTTGCTTTTCGATAACAAACACTGCTCTTTAAATTTTTCATCACCCTTCGCCACACATATTATCCAAAATCATCTCCGCCTCCCACGACAATACGCAAATACGAGATTCACCCGAAAAGATTATTTTCTTCCACTCATCCAATGTCCACTTTCTGTGATCTCTTGCCCATTGCAACCGACGTTTCCTTTGCAACTTGGTGAGCAGTGGCTTCACTTGGCTTTCCTGTAGTTGTATCCCATTTCGTGTAGACGATTGCGCACTGTCCTGTTTCTTGGTGGTTTTCCTTGGACGTCCATTTCGCGGGCAGGTTCCACATTTCCAGACAACTGATATTTTTTCAACGTATAGGAAACTACACATTGCGAACATCCTAGCTGGTTAGCGACAAACCTGATTATATCAACTTGATAATTTGCAGCTTAAATTTCTCAGAATAGTATCGTGTAGGAGCCATATTCGCTGATGATTTTGGAACAATTGATTGACACTTATTTTTATCTTGTGTTATACAAATCTACAGTTTTATTCCGATCTTGATGAAATTTTCCATACTTGACCTTCAAAGCATGAGGAAGGTCACTGTCTACCTTAAATTTCTAAAAAATAATAACTATCGATAATAAATCGATATTCATGATGATGACAGTGCATATTAATAAGAGGATCGCATGACCAACAATGCAACGCAAAGTTTGTGCAACAATAGTTAGCAACAATGGTATCAGCACGCAATTCACAAACACTCTGCACGGACCAAAATATATATCCCATGACCAACAATGCAAGGAAAAGTTTGTGCAACAATAGGTATCAACAATGGTATCAACACGCAATGCACCAATACTTTGTAGGGATCAACAATATATATCTCATGACCAACAATTCAAGGCAATGTTTGTGCATTATAGATAAGGTTCAATTTGTAAAAATGCATAGAATTCAGGCTTTTCTTAGAATTGAGAGTTCTTAATACTTAACAATTTCTAGAAAATCTTTAAAAATGATCAGTAACTGAAGATAATGGAGAGTTAGCAGACTATTAAGAAAGAGTGGAAAGATGACAGAGGAAGCAGCTCCGTGCAGTATTGAGCAAATGGTAAGCATGTCAATAGAAGAATCGGCGACCGCTAGACTACACAAAGTGATGAATGGCCAAGTTTGCTTCAAGATATCGAGAGCAGAGTCGGAATTGCAACAACATCAAGTGTACATGTATATCTAAAGTAAGATTACATGACTAAGAGATTATTTAGGCTAGCAGTGGCATACTTGGAAAGGTCCATCCATTGTGAGCATTTAAAAATAATTTTTTTCGAATCTTCATTATGAATTTTTACTGTATTAATTCTAAGCGTTTTTATGTGTTCATTTTTACTGTAGATTAATATTCAAATATTGCAAAATTTAATCAAAAAAACAAAGAGTCCGAGACACGCTGGGGTTATCATGTAGCTTATTTGGTAGCATAGCAGATCCAAACATTTCATAAAAATACATTTTGACTATATTCTGTGTGAATTTGAATATTTTGGAAACCGAGATGCTGATAGTGCGATGATTGAACGTTCGTTTCCAAGAATTATTTATAATGAGCATAAAATGATGATACAGTGCCAGGACATAAATAAGATAGCGTCTATTGAGGAGGCAAAAGAGTCACACGTGTCTCGCTTGAGCTCCCTATCAAACGTCCAGACGACTGGCAAATATTTATGTGTCTGGAAAGGAAAGAGAGAGAACGAGTATTGGTCAGAGAAACTCTGCAGCTAAAACAGAAAAGGCTCTACCGGCATTGGAAACATCTGAACAACGGGAGTTTCGAATAGAGCAAGAGGGTATACGAGCTTCTACGTCAAGGGCAAGAAAAAGTTGGGTGCAAAGTATCCGTGATGTTCCCCGGTGGTGAAGATAGACATTATTTTAATCTGAGGGAAGTCGAGAAGCGTTTAAATATGGTCCCGGTATATCACCTAGAATTCCTGTTTTTCGGATTTTTCGTAGAATGGATAGTCCCTTCGCTCTTGTTCTATTGATTGAGTCATTATTTTACCATTTGGAGTTATAATTTAACTTTCTGAGATTGTTCTGTTTACCTACATGTGTAATTATCCCGGGCAAAGCCGGGTCCTCTGCTAGTATACTTATATTTACAAACAACCAAAACCAAACATGTTTGTTGACTTTAATAGTTAAACCTTTTGATATTGAGCGAAACAAGTAAAGTGCTTTATTTGCTTTACCGATAATATACTCAACATGTTTATTCCAACTTAAATTTTTATCAACAATTACCCCTAAGATCTTTATAGAGTCAGATTTAATTAAATTACAACCGTCAGTGTTGTAATTAAAAGCAAAAACATTATCGGCTTTGGTCCTTGATATTCATATAGTAAGACTTTGACCAGTTAACAGCCATGCACCACATTTTACACCAATGAGAAATAAAATTTAGATCCTGCTGAAGATCAATTTGATCAGCTGCACTATTAATTTGCTTAACTAATGTCCCATCGTCCGCAAAATAGAGGTTTTTATTAGACATCCCCTGGAGTAAGTCATTTAAATACAGAATAAAAAGAAGAGGCCCCCTAACCGATCCTTGTGGAATACCAGAGAGAACCTCACAAGGGTCTGACAATACACCATCAACTAAATCGCTCTGCACACGCCCAGTAAAAAAAATTCTAAACCAGTTGACAAGTTTATCACCAAAACCATATTTGGATAGTTTCTGAAGTAAAAAACAAATAGGTACTTTATCAAAAGCTTTAGCCAAATCTACATCATTTAAATCAACCTGTTTCCCGTTTTGTATAAATTTAGAAACATAATGAACCAAATCTATCAAAAGTAACTCAGTAGAAGAACCGCATCTAGAACCAAATTGGTTATTGGCTAATTACCCATTTTCTGATAAGAAAATAATCATATGCTTTATGATAATATGTTCCATCAATATAGAAGTGATGCAAGTAAGGGAAGCAGGACGATAATTCTGGAAGGTTTTTATCGCCAGACTTAAAAAGCGGTGTAACATAAAGGTTTTTATCGCCCGTTTCCAATCAACAGGTACGTCACCTGTAGTAAAGATAAAGTAAAAATGTCTTCAAGATAAAGAGCAGCAACTGGAGCAATTAAACGTAACATCTTATTAGTGATACCATCAGGCCACAGGCTTTTTTCGTATCCTGCTCCAGAATTAAATTCAAAATACCTGAGCTACTAAAACAAAAATCAGGAAAGTTTTTATAAGTTCTAAAATTGAAACATGGAAGCTTGACGTCATTTATTTTAGATTAATTGTGCTGGAATGACTGATTTAAAAGGTTTGCGTTTTCTAAGCTACTCCTTTTAAGAATACCAGTATGCGAATATAAGGGAGGAATACTGTAGCATGAACGCCTTTTTTTGACATTTTTTATGAACTTCCATAGCCGTTTAGAATTTGACAGGTTAAGGCTAGACAAATATTTCTCTTTGTCAGATTTTATACCATATTTAATTTCAGAGCTAGTTTTACATATTTTCTCAGAGATAATTTTACGTAATTTCAGAGCTAATTTGACGTAGAAAATTGAAATTACTTTGGTTACTAGGTGATTATTAGCAACATCACGGAGTTTACGAACTCTGTGTAACAACTTTTAGGGGTGATGGTAGCGGACCTTATATGAATACATTTTGCCAATAAATTGGGGGTCACAAATGAATCCTTGAAACATAAAAAAAAACTGACAAACAGCTAATTCTCCTTTTTTTCTCGAATGGAACAGCCATTATTTATTTAATATTTAAATTCGCAAATATAAAATTATCATCATCTGCCTCACATGCAGAAACAAAAATTTCAAATTCAATGACAAGACGCTGTGAGGTAAACATTGCTGCTCATGGTCAACAGTCATTTGTAATTTTACAAACATGTAGTATTTGTCATGGCCGTAGCGGGGGGGGAGGGGGGTACTGCGGGGGGCTGCAACCCCCAACCAAACCCAAAAAAAAAACCCAAAATTTTTTTAGGGCTATGCCCCCCCCCCCAATTAACAACTTTGCAACTTATTTCTGTTGCTGGCCCCCCCCCCGCGCTAGAGGAATAGGGCCAGCCCCCCTCAGCCCCCCTCCCGAAATAACACATTCTGGGTACGGCCCTGGTATTTGGTTATTAAGTAGCGGAAGAATGGAGCTACCTTCATCCATCCCTGGAGCTACTTATTGGTTTCACAATGTCTATCCCCTTCATAATTTCCGCATTTTTTGAGGTAGAAGGTTGAAAATCAGAATGTAGCTTATTATGGGCATGTGCATCTTTACTATTTAGTTTGGTTTTGATTAGCCCACTGGGGTCAGAATTTCGGGGAATTTAGAGGGGTCCAAAAGGTCTACGTGTGTTTATGCATATAAAGGAGTGAAATTCGGTACGCAGATTCCTGTATGCAAGATCTTCATTACTACGAAGTTTGGGCCAAATTGTCCCAAAGGGGTCGGAGTTGTGGGGGTGGCAGTTACTTAATCTTTAGAACAATGGCTCATATGCCCTATATCATTCGAGCTCTTTTTACACTTTCTACGTTCGAGAAAATCAATTTTTCGATTTTAAAAATTGGGGAGGGAGTTAAAAAGTGAAATAAAATGGTAACAATAGATGATCTCAGGGCTTCCGTTACTTTTCCTTCCTTGGGAGGATTAATTTCTTATTTAAAAAAATTTGGGATTATCAGTATCAAGTTTTATAATTTCTCCTTTTTCTGGAAATACATTAACGAGGGAGATAAAATTATGAAGAAGACGCAGACAGCCGTTGTATGTATGATGGTTGACTTTTTTTTTTTGTGTCAAGGATTCATTTGCGAACCTGGGTTTAATACAAAATATATTCAAAATGAGGTCCTCTGCTACCCCTAAGTGTACAACCCGTACCCCGGCTTTTCACGCTCAGTGGTGGGGTACGGGTTGTACACTTTGTAAAGGAATGAAATTTGGCAAGATTTTCCCGGTAGGGTCGGAGTTATAAGGTAATCTTTGTTTTCAAGTGGCAACACATATCATTCGACTGGAGATGGAGAAACGAAAACAGAGAATAGTGCTCTTTCCCATTTTTTTAAATACTACGTTCGAGGAAATTAACTGTTTTCTTTAAAAATGAAGTGAAGATAAAAGGACTTCCGCCACTTCCCTGTATCCTCCTCGGGGTAATTTCTTGTTAATTTCGTTAAATTGGATAATTTTTAAGGAACAACAACAACAACATCACGCCCCTATCCTACAAAAAGGGTGGGCAGCACACGAAAAGAAAAAAAATAAAAACGGATCAACCAAATCAAACATCGGCGCCACACATTCCGGTCTCTACACACCATCCCAGCTTCTTCCACGGTCATTCTCTTCTTCATGCACGCACGTCTCTTGTTCAGGCTCTCAAACCCATACAGCTTCAGATATTCATCCACCTGCTCTCTCCACTCTTTCCTCGGTCTCCCTCTTCCTCGCCCACCATCAACATTACCAACATACAGTTTTTGAGCGGGGAGAGGAACAAACGCGATGTATAATTGAGCTGAACGGGGTGAATTTGCAGCCAGTGAATGAGTTTGTGTACTTGAGGAGCATGTTTGAGAGGGACGGGAGCATTGATGGTGAGATATTAAGGAGAGTGAATGCTGGTTTGAAGGTCGTAGGCGCACTTTGAAAGTATGCTAGGAATGAGCGTTTATCGAAGAATGCCAAAATGTCTTTTTCTCAGAGCGTGCTGGTACCAACTCTGATTTATGGGAGTGAAACCTGGGTGTGGAATGAGAAACATAAAAAGCGACTGTGTGCAGCTGAAATGAGGCATCTGAGAGGTGTAGCTGGAGTTACGAGACTTGATGTATTCAAAATGTTGTAGTGAGAGACGATTGTGGAGTGCAACGTCGTGTGGCTGATGTAGTGGCAAAGTCAACGTTGAGGTGGTTTGGACATGTGGAACGACTGACGAAACGACTGTATGTTGGTAATTTTTAAGGAAAGTAATAAATAAATAAATAAATAAATAAATAAATAAATAAATAAATAAAAAGCTTGTTATTCTTTTAACATTTTGAAAAAAAAAATTAGTTTGAAAATAAAATTTTCTTACATGTTAATTATTATTTTTATTATATTTATAGACAAGAAATTTTTGCGTTGTTGCTCGTCCCATTTTTTGGAAATGAATAATCTGGCCACTTAATTTTTTTGGCCGATATCTCGAAAAATATTTCAGCGTGAAATTCTGCATGCATATTATATGCCGACTCTAAATTTTTTTTTAAAACCTTTTTAGTTAATTTTTCGATTTTTTTTTTTTTTTTTACTTCAAAAACTTTTTTTCTATTTCAAATTTCGTTGATAATATAAGATAATAGAGAGCTTACATCGATTGCCGATACCACTCCGTTGGCGCTTCATTCGCTCTGCTGACGACGTCAGCGATATCACGTGATTTTCTCATTCACGTAATGGCGAAGTTTTGAAAGCTGCTCCTGTGATGAGCTCGAGGAAATCGCCGTTGAAATGTGACATTTGGATCTAGCATTTTATTGTTTAATGTTACCAAAGCAATTTTAAAGCTTCATAGTAGTTTCTATGAGAGTTATTTTTTGCTTATACGCATTAGATCATATACAATTAAACCGATGAAAGTTGCAAATCCACGTGTAGTGAGAGATATAAACATACATTAAGCCTAATGCCAAATCGCTAAAGTATTGTACCCGATTATTCTCTACTGTAAAATTGTGCATGTATGTTATGTACGTACGATATATTTCAATACAAAATTACAAAATAAACTTTTTCGCATCTCATAAACCCAAGATTTAAGATATACTTCACTTAGCATTATTTATTATCTATTACAGAGACATCCAGAAAAGAGTAATGATCATGAGAAATGCTTTGAACTAATACACTAACATAATTTTTAAAAAACCAATGTTACTTAAGGAAAATTTTTTTACTGATTTGAGAATGAAGACTATTAAATTTAGAGGAAATTGTTTTCACTCTTAAAATAAAGTATGAAAATTCATTTTCTGTTATGACTGATTGTATTTTGTTTAAAGATTGCCTTTTCTTACTTTTAACTGTTGTCATATCTACGCACTTACTTTAATTAGCCAGTATTTGAAACATAATAACGTCCTTACGAACTATTAATTAAAATCAGTTGCATTGATTTAAACGCACAGGTGTTGCATTAATGATTGGGATAGTACTTAAAACAGAACCATGGCTTCACCAGCCATTCACTCTCAAAATTCAGTCAAAGAAACACAAGATTCTGAATGGGAGAATAATGTTATAAAACCAGTAGTCTCACCAAATGGTAAAAAAAAAAAAAAAAATAAAAAAGTCATGTAAATATTAATAAAAATGTAGAATCATACATATTTAATAAAGCAAGGAAATTTTATTTTCCCTAGATGGCAATGGGGATAATGCAGACGTTACTAATGCATCATCTGCTGAAGCAGTTTTACAGCCAACAAATTCAGAGGCTGGGCACGATCCTGTTCATGATTTACCACCAGAACTTCTTCAACAAGGATGGAGGAGATTTTGGAGTAAACGAGAGAACAGGCCATATTTTTGGAATAAGCTCACCGGTGATTCATTGTGGGAAATGCCTCGAATGGGAGCTCAAGGACAGGTAAATCTATTTTGCAGATTTACTTTAAATTTTTGCACAACACAAACACACATTTGTACACACACACACACACACACACACACACACACACACACACACACACACATGATCGAAAAGTTTTTGCAAACCACACCATTACATCTTGACATCCATTTGACAGTTTAGAAAATAGCATGGAAATCATAAAAACTCAGAGATGACCACAACAATGTTATCATAATGGAACTATTAGAAATTTACAAAGCAGAAAAAAGAGTAACGTTTAGGAAAAAGTGGATTTTTTTTTTTTCAAATTACACTTTCATTATGATTTTATATATCTTATAGTAAAACTAAATATACTGGTACATTCGAAATCGGGTAACTCGAATCGCATGGGACCAAGTTATCATATTCTACGAGTTATCAGGTTTGTCAATGAGAATGAAAACAAAAGTGTAAGAAACTACTATTATTGGAACGGAAACTGAAAAGTGTAAGAAACTACTGGAAAGTATTTGAATGGAAACTGAAAATGATCAGAAATAAAAAAGCTCATTTACTTTATCATTCAAGATATTAACTAAATATTTGCATTGCATGAAGTTAAAAAAAAACAAAAAAAACAAAAAAAAACTGAGAGATAGAATACATGATCATTTCTGATATAGTGGCTTGCTTTAAATTTTTAAATCGTGTAACACTCAAAAACTTATCAAGATTAAAAACTGAAGTAAATATATTTTCAGGAACATCTGCTTTTGAAACTATACAATTCAAGTAGTCTTCCCAACCTTCTTTGGCTTCAATAGCCATTAAATTTCTTACATTTTCTTGAGGTTGTCATAGTTTCCCCCCTCCACGTATTCGTCAGTGCTTTTTTCCAAGTGCCCAGCTACAATGTCGTCATCAGTGTGCAAATCAGAAGTGGTCAAGGAAAATATTTACAAAATAGAACATTTTTTTTAACTTTTTGAAAGACATTTCTAGGGTTTTTTTTTTATTTTTTATTTATTTAGTTTTCAAATGAAAGTCTTCCAGTTATGAGGTTTTTAATAAAATTAGTTTTATATAAAAGGTTAAATTTGCATGATTTTTCACTTCAAGGGCTCAGGACCATAAGAAAAGTTCAACTTTAATGTGTTTTTTTTTTTTTAGTTATCTGGTTTCAACTGTATATGAAGAAATTTATTTTTTGCGTATTTTTTTTTTTTCGATTTCAAATTTGTATAATTAGCATCTACTTGTCAAACCCTTTACAATGGCACCTAGCATGCACTATAAAACATGCTTAACGAATTTTTCAGATTTAACAGATTTTTAAAATTTGAATTTGAAAAATTTTTCCGTTAACATACATTGCCATCAGCACTGAGTTTGTGTACCAAGTTTCAGCTCTCTAGCTTGTCGGAAAATTGGTTTAATATTGATTGCAAGATTTATACCAAACAGATAAATTTGTTGGTGAGTTAATTGAAATTGTGGAAAAATAGAAATGACAGTAGAAAACACTTTGTCCTTTTTCTCATTTTGCACATAAATTATGATTGGTCCCAACGAAGCTCCTAAATCAGTAATTTAACATTATTCTAGGTATTACCTAATGCAACCAAATTTTCGCACAACCTATGTTTATATTGCAGTGTTCTAATTCGTATTTTTCTCGTATGCATGTAAACTTTTTTGTTGAGTAAAGCAGAGGTGATCTGGAATTTTTTTTTTTTGTAGCCACCTTCATATTTTTTTAGCAGCCAGTGTTGCCAAATCAAAAATTTTTTCCCTCTAACTGAGGAAACTAATCCACTGAATTCAATTGTACTAATGAAATTAAATCTGCTAAATTTAGCAAATTTTTCGGAATGTCCAAAATTCAATGTCCAAAATTTTTCGGAATATCCACTAAATTTAGAGGAAAAAGTTGTGTATGACGCCACTTTACGGCTTATAAAATTTACCCATACATTGATTTCCAAAAAATAAATCAATAAATCATGTTCACATTAAAATGATCCGAATAATTTTAAGCTTCAAACTAGAAGTAATTCAAAATAGCCCAGGTGAGAATGACGATTAGGGAAGATTATTGTGTACACATGTTTTGTTTTTTTTTTTCGCCACTGGCTTTCGCCCCTCTAAATAAAAATTGCCACTTCGATGTTTTTGGGGCCATTGGCGAAAGTGACAATCAGCAGCGCGACCCTTAATAAAGGTATAAATGTCTAACATTGGCTGTATTGCAAAGAAATACAGAAAAGAAAAGAATAGATGTAGTAAAGGCAATACGGAATTCATTGAGAGCTGATGTATTTCAGTACAAACACCATCATCACAGCTTATAAACTATGAAGAAAACAAGAGCAGCTTTGTTTCTGCTCTTTTGTGACTTCCCTTATTTGCATTCCACTTTTTCCATGTTTTTTCTCATCAATGTTTTTGTTTTGTCTTTCCCATTGGCACATAAAACTCTTAGCATCTTTTTCCTGTCAAATGAAATTTGACAATTACATCTGCAGTGTTTCTCGATTCTTGAAAATGCAATTTGCAAAATTTTGAATCAAACCAAGAAACAAGCAAAAATCACCAATTAATTTTTTTTCCCCCACATGTTCATAAATGTCTTTTCCACCAATTTCCTACAACCCCTGGCAAAAAGTGATGGAACACTGCATTGATAGAGTTTGATTTTACTACAACTTTTATTGACAAAATGCAAATAAAACTTTAAAAAAATAATTACTACAAAGTATTTTGTTGTTATACAGGGTTATTCAAAAGTCCATGAAACATTTCAAAAATTCTTAACAAGTAAACTAAGCAACGGATCATAATAAATCCTACGGCTATAGAGAGGTAAATTTTCCCAAGTTTTAAAAAAAAAAAATATCTCACTTGCATAGTTGCCATATTTGACGTTAGGAGGTAGTGGTAGCAAAATATGGCGTTCAGGATAGGACACAAAGGAAAAGAAGATGCTGCATTAATTGTATGGCCACCATGATTCCCAGATTTAATCCCCTGTGACTTCTTTTTGTAGGGGATCGTCAAAGACACTGTCTTTGTGCCTCCATTCCCCAGTAACCTACTGGATCTTTACAAGTGTATCACCAGATGGCCATACCATTAATGCAGCATTTTCTTTTCCTTTGCATCCTATCCTTAACACCATATTTGCCACTACTACCTCCTAACGGCAAAGTATGGCAACTATGCGTGCGGGATTTTTTTTTTTTTAATTTAAAAAACTTTTGAAGAATTTACCTCTCTATTGTTGTAAGCTTTGCTATGATCCGTTGCTTAGTTGTTGAAAATTTTTGAAATGCTTCACAGACTTATGAATAACCCTTTATAGCTAAAACTTGGAACAAAGTTCAAAACATATATTTCATCGTTAACCATCCCAAATTTTTTTTACACATACCTTACTGTGGAAAAAATGAAGGAACAAGTAAAAAGTATGGGAAAACTGTAATGAAACATAAGGCTAAATGTGAATAGAATTATATAAATAAAGAAATATTCTGGAGAAACCAAATTAAAAATTGCTAAGCTTCTTAAGGATAACACAAGAGAAGTGGTAAACCTTACAGGATGTGGACTTGGAAAAGATTTCTAGATTTTCGGGGTTCCCAGCACCCTCATGAGATCCATAAGTCACCTCTTCATCAACGAAAGGTTATGGCTTGGTGCGTGATTTCCAAAAGAGGCATCATTGGTCCGTTCTTTTTTGAGGGCACCTTAACATGTTGGAAATCTTTTTCATCCCCGAGCTGCGAAGGAGGTGTATACCGCTTCCACATCAATGGTTTCAACAGGATGGGGCTAGACTTTCTCAATCAGAAATTCGGAAATCGTGTCATTTCAAACAGGTTTCCAGATCGATTCGGGGGTGGCTTTCTTTGGCCCCCTACGAGTCCTGACCTAAAACCCATGTGATTTTTATCTCTGGGGGTTCCTTAAAGACAGTGTGTTCACTACCGCACCAAGAACCCTAGACCAGCCGTGACAAAGCATCGTCGACTGCTGCACCCTAGTGGATGCAGAAATCCTGGATAGAGTTATGAACAACTTCACCATTCGGCTGCGAGCAGTTCAAAACGATCTTGGTGGCCACATTGAGCATATCATCAAGACTTTTCCACGGGAATGAAAAACTCCGAAGTGCCTAAAATATCATACTGAAATGCTAAGTTTGTAAACATTAATGGGTCAATAAATCATAGTACTGAAATGGTCAGAAATTGACTGAATCACCCTGTAGATAAAGTTCCAATTACAAAAATATAGAGCATAATCGATTTAGTAAAAACGTCGTAAAAGTATGAACGTCGTAAAACGATTGGAGAAAAGATCATGTATGGAACACCTTCTGGACACCGTACCTTGGAATATTTGCGTGTGAAATAACAAACGCATGAAATTGCTTCTATATAATACTTGACAAAGTGGAAGATGGTATAAAATTAAACAAAATCACTAAAGGCCACTCTGATTATCCCTCCCACCCAGACACCAACTTTCAGGTAGTTTCTGATACAAAATTTATTCTTTAAAATTTCTCACCACTATCGAAATAACGATAAACAGAGTAAAAATGATCAAAAATTAAGTATGCCGATCCATATTTATCGATTGATGAAAAAAGATTTCGAAAATCTTTCATACGCTTCAAGAAGATCGAGTTATAGGCAAGCAGACACGATCCCTCCCCAGTAATAGCACAAAGCATCTTTCAGTGCTTAATAATCTGGTCTAGCACTGAAAATTCATTGGATCATTTTCACCTGACCTTTCTAAATTTGGGGGAAAAAAACTGACGATTGACGTTTTTTTTCTTTTTTTCTTTTTCCTCCATGAATTTGCTACAGTCTTATCACTGGCTGGCAGTTTGAAGAAACCACATTCTGAGTATTTGACCAATTTAAAATGTCGTTTTCTTTCCCTTTCAAATGTGTTGTATGCTTCACTTTTTTCATATTTAAAGTAAGATCATTCAGGTTAAATTGATATCAGCTAAATATTTTCTTAATTTTGATTGAATTATTTTGGTTAAATTGGTCTGCAGCTGCTTTACAGGCAATTTCATATGTCAGAGAAAACAGAATTAGTTTGGGGAAAATTAATCTAAGAAACAAGCCATGAAGTAAAAAATAAGTAGAATTTTCTGGTTAAATGGGGTCTATGGATGACTTTTAAATTTGCTAAAATTTCATAAAAAATGAAAGAAACAGTTTCAACAATTACATAATTTTTTCATACATAAAACAGCATATTTTAATAGCTCAATTTCATCATTTAGTCATGACATCATAACTTGGTAAACCGAGGCCAACGTAAAGGCTGGGCATTGTTCTCAACAAACGAAAAACACCGATTATTAAAATACAAAATGAAGATCATGAAAGTTGGATTGTTGCTCAGACCCCGATGATGTGATTTTTCAATTCTGCCAGGCCCGTCTTTCTTGTTGGTCTCTTCAGTATACAAGGCCAAGCTTACTCGTTAACGAGCTTGCAGCAGAAAATTTGCATCTATTCGTGTTACTAGCAGTGGATTTACAGACGAAAGTGATTTAACCAGATTCATTATATGTATTTACATATTTTAAAGCATATTTATACAAGGGTGAATCAAATGAAAACTGCAAAATTGAATTAAAATTCCCAATTTTGCCCTACAGTGTTTTAATTCTGCAGATCCGTTAATGAGTTGTAGAAATATCTGGTAGGTGGCTGGAAAGTAGAGACAAGCAAACAACGTCACAGCAGCAGTTCGAAGATGGCTGCCCCCACTTCAAGAAGTACAGCATTCAGTTATGTGATTTTTGAGTAGTGAAGTTTATGAATGGAGTGTGAAATTTACAAATGGTGTTACAGATGCCCCCTGCCTGGGTGAGGCACAACGAATTATGATGCCAGAGAATATTGTAACAGTTGAAGCCTTAGTGTGGGAAAATCGTATATTGTTAGACGTTTAGCCCACCACATTATTTCAACAGGTTTCACACCTTCATTACTCGAATAGCTGAACTCTGTTCTTTTTTTTGGTGCATTTTTAAAGCGTGGCCGGCGTGATAGATAAAGGCCTGCTACTTGCTATGAAATTGTGAAATCAGGGGCAGCGTTGCAGGGGCAGCTGGAGGTGCTTTCTACTGGACACCTCTACTGGCAAAAAGACATAACAGTTCGATGCCAGAAATGTAATATGTTAATGCTCTAAATCCTCTCTAGATGTCGCCAATAGGAAGCACAAATTTTAGCTTAAATGCTGGAAAGCCTATCTTGACCGATTTCATTTGCTACTATTGTAGAGAAGACGAATGAGCAGGCCTTTATCTATCACGTCGGCCACGTTTGAAGTAAGGTGGTCATCTTTGAACTGCTGTTGTGACGTTGTTTGCTTGTCTCTACTTTCCTGCCACCTACTTTCCTACCGGTTATTTATACAACTCACTTTTAATGGATCTGCAGAATTAAAACACTATGGGGCGAAATTTGGAATTTTAATTACAATTTTGTGGTTTTCATTTGACTCTACCTCATATAAGTGATATAGACATTTATACATGCATTTCATTCTGCATAAATTGGAACGTTTCATTTATTATTTAACTTTATTAGTCTCATTATTAGGTTATAAGTTATTATTGTATCACATAAACACACATACAGAGCATCTCAGTTGGTTGTAATGATACAAATCACAGTGCAAGTATTGAAGTGGATGCGATTATTTTTAACACATGAATGAAGTAAATGCTTTAAGTTTACCTTTCACATGTGTTTTTCAATTCAATATTTCAATTTTGAAATGATCTGAGCAGACAAAAATTGATGATGATGGAGAAAACTCCTCTTCAGAATTACCCTGATTGTGTTAACTGATTTATGACATCACATGGAGTGATTGAGTAGCCAACTTAGAAAAATTAATTAGAAAAAAACTGTAAGGAATTGAAAAGCTAAAAATTTTTGTGTCTTTTCTAAGAGACGTGGTCTTTAATTTGACGATTTTTAAAAAAACTATGCATAGACCCCATTGAAGTCAGTTTTTTCAAAATTTGAATGACTGTGATTTTTAAGTCTGCCTGATTTGGACTGACAGATACTCATTTCCCACACATGAAACTAAGATACAGATAGGAGTAACTTTTGAAAAAGCACCAGCAAGATAGGTAGTAATCGGTCCTTTTTTTTTTTCTTTTTTTTTCTTTTTCAGTATGATCCCCTCACAGACCCATTAGGAATACAATGCCCTCCAACTCCCATAGAGTCACCTGCCACTCCCATGGCTTGTTTAAAACGCCGTGCTTCAGATGCAGATGGTTCAAGTCCATCTACTAAAAGATTTGTATTAAGGTATAGAATTAAAGAATTAAGCTTTTTTGATTTTTTTTTTATACATTTAAAATTCCATTCTAAAATTGTAATGATATATTTCAGTGGCCCTTGGGACCTAGAAGTTCAAACAAATGTTGTGATTTTGGAGAAAATCCTTTCTTTACTACCACCACCACATCCAGAGGTAGAGCAGTATCGAGCATCTTTAGTTGTTAAACTTCGTCAACATTATCAAGAAATGTGTCATAGTAGAGAAGGTATTGATTATAAAAGTCCTAAGTTAATACGTCCATTTAACTTAAGAAGATTTGATTACTGGATACAGCAATGCTCCATTCCTATAATGGGCTCAGTATAAGCTCCCCCCACTCCTTCATTTGGTTTCAAATTGTATATTGAATGAACTTAGATTTGGGGTGTGCTTTCATTTGAGCCAATATAGAGTAATACTGCACCCTGAATACTTTGAATGTATCTCACTCTACCATGTCAGTGATTTGGAAGTATCGTGAGAAAATTAATAATGCATCGAATCCGATGGTTCCCATAAAATAATTACATATGGACATTGGTATGAAGCAGAAGGGCCAGATAAAGAGCAATTTCTATTATAGCGACAACTGGATATCTTGACTGATATTGCACTTTTTCTTCATTTTGATGATGGGTACCGGCCAGATGATTCTGCATCAATCGGAACAAGTGGTAGACCGAAGGAGCAATGTCCAAAGAGTATGATGTAGGGTAGGAATTTACCACTGAGTGTTCTCATTCAACAGGGCCACTTACTGGTGATTCAGTGCTATCTTTTCCTCAGAAGGGTGGTTTGGCAGGGTTGACCCAGGATTTTTTGCGTTTTGGGCTACGGTTGCCATTTACAATCTTGTACAGAACAGACTTCTTTTGCTGTCTGGTGATCAGTTGAAGATATCTGTTGCACTGCTGCATCAGATTGTTTTCTGCCAACACTTGCGGTACCCATTTTCCTTCTTTCTGGGTTTATCCAACTGCATACTACCAACCCCTGATGGCTTGGCAAGTTACTCTGAACCACCTTTTGAGTGCGTCATCTCTTCGGAAAGGACTTCAAGATCTGCACTGAAAGCTTCTTCGGCTGGCCCAGGTACTCCCCATCATTCCAAGTTGACAATTTGCCGGTCCCAAACTGTTGAATCACCATTGAGATCTTCTTCAGTTACAGTAGCTTCTGACTACGTTTTACACAGGTCCCTGGTTGTTTCAGCAGCAAAAGTCTTCTGGTGAAAGTAATGGAGCAAGCAGTGTCAAATGTGACCTTGACTGGCTCTGTTTCTGAGCATTTACATGACTGAAGACTATGTGAAGAATTTAATGGTGTCTATCCCATTTTTCGGAAATGGCTAGAAATGGGTGCACTTGGAGTCTGCCCAAAATCTTTAAATGGGAACGTGGATCAAGTAGGATGTCGTCGGAAAAAGAAACGACTTTTGTAGAAAACTTTTTTTCCCAATTGGCTTCCTTCAGGAAATAAACAACAGAAAGACACGTGTTTGCAACAAAAAGAAACTTGCCCTATTGGCATTTATCTAAAACAATTTCAGGTCACGTGTTTGTCACATTTTTTGCTATCCTGACAGGTTAACACTGAAAATAGCTTTTTCAATGAAATAGCATTTGACTTGTTTACGGTGTTAGGAGAATGGCAGCAAAACTATCATGCTGCAGAGAAGTTGCATGCTGCATGTATCCTAACTGTATACATCACTCCAGAATGGTTTTTTTCATCTGCTTGTGGTTCGTGAGAGGCATACTGGTCAGATACAGCCCAACCACAACACGGATGTTGTGATCAGAAGATGGTTGCCAGGTGAGAGAGCTCCTGATGTTCTAGCTACCATATGACAGAATCTGACAGTCTCCACGGAATGGCTCTCTCATGACTCACGACTAAGCCACATGATTGCCTAACAGATATTCAGCAGCAATGGCTTCCACCATTTCACATTCATCTCTGCCAGGTGTTTGATGGGTGTGACTACCAGATGAGATTGAATTTTTTTGAGTGGTTTAAAAATCAGTCACAAAATTTCCATTTATTGGTATTGTGGATGGATGAAGCTACGTTTAAAGCAACTGGGAGGTAAGCTTCCATAATGCACATTACCAATTTTACAAATGTTCCTTAGTTAGCTGATGAAAATCCTCACTAGCTCCCTTCATGAGGTAGATGACCAACTTGCGTGGAGTATGAATATGTGGTGTGGGATTATCAGAGACAACATTATTGGCCCATATTTCTGCAGATTAATCTGAATGGGTTGAATGTCGACTTCTGGAAAACGTTCTGCCTATATGTCTTAAGATCTGCTTTAGCAATGAGGGTTACCATATGGGTTCAGCAGCATGGCTGACCCACTCATTACTCGCAAATCGCACAAGAAGTCATCGATTTCAACTTCCTCCTGCGATGGATTGGTAAAGCTGAACCCATAGCATGTCTCCCTCAGTCTCCAGTCCTCACTCCCCTTGATTTTTTTCTTCTGGGGACAGCTAAAAGAAATTGCATAACCAATACAGTTGACAACAAGTGAGGATATGCAGGACCGTATAAAGAGGACATGCATAAGGCTAAGGTAGGAAGAGGTCCTCTTGGCCTGTAACGACATGAGGAGAAGACTGTGTAAAAGCCCATCAATAAATTAGACTGCAGCTTGAACATTTAATGTGATGAAACCTGCACTTGAACTGAAAGTGTTTTTAGTGTTTATTTCCTGAAGGAAGCCAATTGGGAAAAAAATGTTTTCTACAAAAGTTGTTTCTTTTTCCAAAACCTATCCAACAACACCTTACTTGACCTAGTTCCCATTGAAAGTTTTTGGGCCAACCACCCATTCTCCACCATTTATAGAAAATGAGATAGCTGCCATCAAATTTTTTCACAGTCTTTATTAATGTAACCCCCCCCCCCTTCAAAGTTCTAGGATGTCCAGCTTCCGAGAAAAACACTTGGCAAGGTTGTCTGATACCACCCTGATTTTGTTTCAAAGGGTGCCCCCTTGGTGGTGGTAGAGTAGTCTTGAACTCTAGCCATTTTTGTGTAAAGTTTTAATTAAGATTAGGTTTTTAAATGTCTTGAATATGAAAATGAAGATATGATGTGTTAATTTTTTAAAAATCTTTTAAAATTATTAATTTTTTTTTCTATTTTTAAGGAATTGAACCTCCCAAAGAATCCTTCAATCGTTGGTTATTAGAGCGTAAAGTTGCAGACAAAGGAACTGATCCATTGTTACCTTCTCAATGTGATCCTGAAATATCAGCATCTATGTATCGTGAAATTATGAATGACATTCCTATTAAATTAGTTCGACCAAAATATTCAGGAGATGCACGAAAACAGTTATCAAAATATGCTGAAGCCGCCAAAAAAATGATAGAATCCAGGTTAGAATACATGCTTTTGTATAATGTAAGCTTTTTTTTTTTTAATTTGTGGGCACGATTTATTTATTTATTATTATTATTTTTTTTTTTTTTTTGAAAATTTTCTTTATTTTTAGTCGTTCTTAAAGA
>JAHWFO010098624.1:454668-504240 GCA_023313115.1 Rhysida immarginata | reverse complement strand
TAATAATGTTAACTCTAAATGTAATATTAAATTATTAAAAATAAATTTATATTGAAACTGTAAAACTTAGAGTAAAATTCAAGTGTGGATTATTTCCCTTTGATGGCTGTACATAAAGTTTTTATTTTCTTACCATCCTTTAATCTATCTTTTATAATATATAAATGCCAACACACGTTAGGACTGATATTTTAATAATGACTTGTATATTTTTGTAACTTGTCCACGCTTAGATGGCAAGATATATTTAAAAAACAAAAAATGATAATAATTAGTTAAATGTAATTTTTAGCAGAAATTTCTTGTTTAAGAATAACGAAGGTAGGGTACCCTAAACAGGTTTCCTCTCCTACTTCCTTGTTTCTTAGTAATTGTATCACTTCTTTCTAGTTTGATCTATGACCTCCATTGCCGTTGCTTATGTGATGCTTTCCCCACTAAAATTTCATCATTTCCATTAATGTACTCTCAAACCTATGACTAGTGTCGGTAGATCAACACTCGGTAACTATTGATGTTCGAGTATTCAAAATCGATCTATTTAGTATCGAATACTCGCGTGCTGCCCAACCCCAGACCTAGTGAGTATTATACGTGGAATTGGACTAGCTAACTATCAATAGTATCACTCAATTAGCATGTAAGAAACTTACTGTGAAAAGTGAAATTTCACTTATTTCAGCTTGTAGTTGTGACTGAAATACAGGACTAGCGACGATCTGCCTGCAAGGATTTAATTTTAACACATCAATTGGCAAGTGGTAGCTGAACTGTGATAGTCGACGTCGACTTATAATCAATGTGCCATAGCTAACTAAAATCATTTTCGATTAAAGTGTTCGTCTGTATCCTCTTTCCCTCCCAGATAATTTTTGAGCATGGACTTCTTGGATAACGTGTACACTGCTTGGAAAAATATCCTGAGACACACGCTAGCAGTTGGTGGTATGGAGTGATAGCCGTTGGGCGTAGTGGCACGATCACTTGGCAAACATGGAGCATTATATATTCATTGCACTGTTACTGTCTGTCACAAAAAAAATGCCACAATTTGTTCAGTTGAATTTTGGATATTTATTTTACATGTTTATTAATTTTGGTTATTTAAGAATTAATTAATCCCATAAAATACTCAGTTGATACTCAGATATTCGCGTATTCTAGGCTTGATCGATGGATCGAATATTGAATTTGTGATCAGCACATCACTACTGATAACCTCATGGGAAAGATCAAGCAACCCTCACTTGAGGGAAAATAGAAAATGCTTTGGTGATAGGAATCGGGTTTTTTTCGAGTAGCTCTTGGCCCTCAGGTGAAGGTTTGAGGAAATTTTCATTTATGGAAAGGAAAAAAAGTGGTTTTTTTTTTTTGGTTTTTTTTTTGCTCTGTTTGCATATATTATATTTTTATGTTGAATATTTCAATTAAAATTGTCATTTCTTTTTTTTTTTTTTAATTCAAAGGAACAACTTTACAGGTGGAATTGTACAGATGATCGCAAGTTTGAAAATTACCTGGCCAGGGTTTGGTGTTTAATAAAAAGATATCAGGTAATGAATTTAAAATTATTATTTGAACTTGTTTATTTTTTTGTTTACCATAAAACCTTGAATAGAGGCCCGGGCGTCTATTTGTCTGAATGGTCCTAACCCCCTCCGGCAATTAATCGAGACCCGGTGTTGAAGGTTATGCCTAAGAAATGGGAACAAAAAACACTGGAATTTATACGATTAACTCGAAAAACAATCAGACTCGGCGATTAATCTATTTTTAAAACACCACCCGGCCTTTATTCAAGGTTTTACGGTATTTTAAATTCTTTAATATAATATCATTGTTATGAAAAGAATTTGGAATGATTTGCGTTCTGATAAAAGAGACAATTGAAATAATTTCTTGTTGGAATAATAGTAAACCTTGCAGTGAACAAATATTATTCATTTGTTTTATGTGCAAATCCTAAAAATAATAATTAAGAGATGATATTATTTTGTGTGAATTTTCTCTGAGAGTTGAGAGATGATATTATACAGTAGTCAACTGGAACTTTTTAGAGCTCTGAATCGGGGCAGTTTATTCAAGAAATGGAGATGATTAGCTTTTCTTGGTTAAGGGGATGGGGTGGGTATAGGAACAAAAAATCCTATAACCACTCGAATTTAGAGTGAATTTTCTTTGAGCGTCAACAGATGACATTGCAGTCAACCAGAACTTTTTAGAACTCTTGAGTCAGGGCAGTTTATTCAAGAAATGGGGAAACTTGGTAAAGGGGATGGGGTGTATTGTACATTTTTCCAAGACATAAAATAGTATCACTTTCATACTGCTTCCATAGCTATCATGCTATGGAAGTACATAAAATAGTACTTCAAAATCTTGCCTACACTGCTCCGACTCAGAGCTCTAAAAAATTACGGTCAACTGTACTCAGTTAGCACATCCTAATCCAGAGCTTTAAGCACTTCATATCATTACTATTTAATTTTGAGTGTATGTTACCATTTGAAATGTATGGGGCACATAAGATTTTGAATCCTAAGGACTAGTTTAATTCTAAATATAAAATACATTAATTATTCTATTGAGATAATCCTTTTATCAGGCATTTTGTTTCCCAAAATTTTCATTTTATGGAAGTTTGTACAATGGTAATTAATTTTGAATAATTAATGTAGTACATGTAGCTCCAATGCAATTGGTCATAAAGCCCTAGATTAGGAAAGTACGGCAAACCACCTCTGCACCGCCATTGTTGGCCCGGTTGGCCCTATCAATCGAGTTACGCTTACACTAAAATTCGGCTAAAATGCAATTTTTTAAAAATTTTTTTGTATTATTATCGTTTGGAAATTTAACTGACAATCAATAAATTTTGTAACTGTTGATTTTCCTTTGAATTTTGTTTTCAATTAAAATTTTCTCTATATAAATCATTTTCTCTATAAATTTTCTCTATATAAGGTTGAGGTGATTTAATGATAACTATAGTAAGTTTTTAGTTTTTCACCTCAATTATGAAAGGTTAATAAAAGAATACGTACTTACTTACTTACTTTTCAAACCCGCTTATCCGTTAGGGTCGTGGGGGCAGCAGCCCTATGGAGGATCTCCAGCGATCGCGATCTTCCGCCATCAGGCGCATGTCCTCCCTGGTAATATCCAAGCGACTCGAACCCAGATTCTCCATGTAGTCTAGCCACCTGGTTCTAGGCCGACCCCTTGGTCTCTTAGCTACCGGCTTGGAAAATAACAACTGCCTAGGAATAAAAGAATAAATTAATAAATTTTAAAATACATGCTACGTATAGGGTTTTTGTAATTTTATTCGTCAAAATATAAATTTTTCCCCTGAGTAGATGCCCCCTTACTGTGGGTCAGGGGTTTGGGTGCTTCAGGGATTCTGTGAGCTATGCTGGTTGTAGCACTGCTACTTTAGGGTCACCCTTACCAGAAAGGTCATGGTTGAGAAGTGAGACAAAGAGTATCCAAACAAACATATATCTCATGATGTCGACAAATGAGAGAATTCATACTGCATCGGGTGTGGCGCAGGTTAAAGTCACCCGCGTTCGGGAGTTAGGCAGAGGCTCTCGTTCGAAAAATAGTTGACAGTCTCCCGGCTGTTATCTCGGAGCAATGCCTCCGAGAAGCCCCACCAGTGCACTCGCTATGCGCTTGGGGAAACGGTCGGGGGCAGCGCATGCCTTTACCCAGGAGGAGAAACTGGTAAAGCGACAACGGGATCGGGTGCTGTCAATTGGCACTTGGAACGTATTCTCCATGACAGGAAAGGAATCAGAGTTAGTGGAGGAAGCCAAACGGTATCGACTGGATATCATAGGTATTACCTCTACGAAACGTCTGGGTTCTGGAACTGTGGACTTAGAAGGAGGGTGGAAGCTTTTCTACTCTGGAACTGTGGACTTAGACGGAGGGTGGAAGCTTTTCTATTCTGGTGTCGACCCTAACATGACTGCCCAGGCGGGAGTGGGGATCTCACAAGTCCCCGGCTGGCAGATTATGTTGCAGATTGGACCCCCATAGGTGGAAGACTGTGTCTCCTGAGGCTTCGGATAGGGAAACTGTCTCTCTCTCTATTCGTTGCATATGCTCCGAATGCAGTCACAGAGTACCCACTTTTTCTAGATGAAGTTGATGCTGCTCTTAGCAGGAAAGGGAGTGCAGATTCTGTCATCCTGATGGGCAACTTCAATGCACGCGTAGGGGCTGATGACCAAACGTGGAAAGGCGTGTTTGGGAGGAATGGTGACCCCGATTTAAATGCGAATGGGAGGTGCTTGTTGGATCTCTGTTGCAACAATGGACTTTCCATCACAAATACTTTCCTCCAGCACAGGGATGTCCATAAGTATACCTGGTACAGGGATGCAATGGACCAGAAGTCACCGATTGATTTTGTAATTGTTTCAGCCGACTTATTCCAATCAGTGTTGGATACTTGTGTGAGAAGAGGGGCAGAACTATCAGCTGATCACCACCTTGTTGTCTGCACTTTGCGGTTCTCTGAATCCATGCCAACCAAGCGAAATACTAGGTTCAGACAAACTTGGCGCATCAACTTGGCATTGGAGGATAGAGCTGTGAGGAAGACCTTTGCAGATAACATATCTTCAAGTTTCAAAGAACTACCCAGTGATCGTGGTACTGTTGAAGAGGAGTGGCAGTTGTTTAAAACTGCTGTGATTACTTCGGCTGCATTGTGCTGTGGTCGTAAGCGGCTGAGTGTGGCGCAGGGCGGTGAGAAAAGGACTGCGTGGTGGAACAGTGAAGTCCAAGAAGCTGTCAAGCAAAGAAGGAAGCCTATTTGCTATGGCTTGCAAATAAGTCAACTTCGAGTCGAGTGCGGTACACTGAGGCGCGAAAAGCAGCAGCAAAGACAGTATCAACAGCTAAAGCCAAGGCCTGGGAGAAGTTCGGGGAGAAATCGGAGGCAGACTATGGTTTGGCAAACGAGGTGTTCTGGCAGACCGTGCGCCGCCTCCGTGGAAAGAAGTCTCTTTCATCACAAACTATTAAGAGTTCAGATGGGAGGCTTCTGAAAACGAAGGAGAGCGTATTGCATAGGTGGAAGGAATACTTTGCATCTCTTCTTAATCCGGAGACAACAACAACTGAGGCATACGAGGTGCACCTTGGAGCGGAGAATAGTCATGGTAGTATCACTGAAACAGAAGTCAGATGGGCAATTAAGTCCCTGAAGACTGGCAAAGCTGCAGGTGATGATGAAATCCGGCCCGAGATGTTAAAGGCCTTAAATCAGGATGGTATCCTGTGGCTGACTCGAGTGTGTCAGGTTGCTTGGATATCTGGCCAGGCCCCTAAGCAATGGCAGACAGGAATTGTGATCCCTATCTTCAAAAAGGGAGATCAGAGAGATTGCAACAACTATCGAGGCATCTCTTTGCTCAGCATTCCTGGGAAAGTGTAAGCTAAGTGTCTGGAGAAGAGAAGTCGGGAAATAGTCGACTCCAAACTGTCGGGGGAGCAGTGTGGTTTCCGACCTGGCCGAAGCACGACGGATCACATCTTTGCTCTAAGGCAAATCTTTGAGAAATCCTGGGAGTATGCAAAAGAGGTCTACGCTTGCTTTGTGGACCTCGAAAAAGCATATAACAGAGTTCCTCGGGAGAAGCTCTGGCAAGTGTTGCAAGAGCATGGAGTGGATGGGCAATTACTGGTTGCTATCATGTCTCTGTACGAAAGCTCTGAGATGTGTGTCCGGATAAATGGCATTAAGTCAAGACCGTTCACCGTGGGCGTTGGACTTTGCCAAGGGTGCGTACTGTCGCCCCTCTTGTTCATTATCTTTATGGACTGGATAGACAGGGGCAGCTGAGGCGATGAGCGTGTTTGTGTGGGCGACTGCCTGGTGGAGAGGTTGCTCTTTGCTGACGACCTTGTCCTCCTTGGGTCTTCTCGCACAAACCTTCAGCATGCACTAGACCGGTTTGCAGCCAGATGTGAAGAAGCTGGGATGAAGATCAGTGTGGCTAAAACAGAGGTTCTGGTCCTTTCAAGACAGCCTGCTCAGTGCACTCTCCTTGTTAGGGGAGCCTCATTGAGACAGATGGAGAAATTCAAGTATCTCGGGATTGCATTCACGAGTGATGGACGGCAGAAGAAAGAATTGGATGCTCGGATCGGTGCAGCAAGCTGTGTCAGACGTGAACTGTGGCGATCCGTGGTAACGAAACGCGAGTTGGGTAACAAAGCCAAGCTCTCCGTCTTCAAATCTATCTTTGTCCCCATTCTCACCTATGGTCATGAGACTTGGGTAATGACCGAAAGAGTGCGATCGCGGGTACAAGCGACCGAAATGAGATTTCTGAGAGGTGTGGCAGGCGTTACCCTACTAGATAGAGTGCATGGCAGCACAATAAGGGAATCTTTAGGTGTTGAGCCGCTACTTCTCCGCATTGAGAGATCTCAGTTGCGCTGGTATGGCCACGTGATACGGATGCCGCAAACTAGTCTTCCTAGGCAGTTGTTAATTTCCAAGCCGGTGGGTAAGAGACCAAGGGGTCGGCCTAGAACCAGGTGGCTAGACTACATGGAGAATCTGGGTTCGAGTCGCTTGGATATTACCAGGGAGGACATGCGCCTGATGGCGGAAGATCGCGATCGCTGGAGATCCTCCATAGGGCTGCTGCCCCCGCGACCCTAACGGATAAGCGGGTTTGAAAAGTAAGTAAGTAAGTAAAATATAAATTTATAAATTAAAAGAAAAATAATTTAATAAACTTTTATCAAATAAATTTTTATATGTACATCAAAACTTCAATTTGAGAGTTTATTTTACTTTTATTAAGTTATAAATATTATTAAATTATTATAATAATAATATTACAATTATAAAAGTATCAAAATGTAATTTAATAAAATAGGAATTGTTAAATTGAAGTTTTGATATAAATATAAAAATTTATTCGATAATTATATTTTGATAAAAAATTTATAAAATCAATTTGATAGAAAATTTCAAAAATTTAAATTGGAAAAAAAATGATATATTGATAAAATAAAATTCACAGAAAAAAAGAACTACACATTCAGTGTATTTTAAAAGTTATTAATTTATTCATTTATGGAGCTTTATAATGTTGAGATAAATCTACCAAAAACTTATTCCATTTAAAACTTTCTGTATTTTATTTCCGTTATTCAATTTTAAACGTTATATTCAAGTAATGATGAGTGATAATTAACTTCGCTAAAAAAAAAAAATAATAATAAATTAATAAATAAACTAAACCTAATGTCTAAGTTTTATTTCAAATTTTTTAATGCTCCTACTCTCACATTTAACAGACAGTTTAACCTTGTTAATTGAATTGTATTTTCTTAAAAAAACTATATTTGACTTTTAATGAAAATTTTCAGTAATTGTGTGGAAAAAATATATTTTAAGGAATTTATTAACCTCCAGGGAGCAACAGATTGAAGGAGCATGAAGTATTGCTTATTTGGATTAAAATTTTGGATCAAATAATGGATATTTCATTAAAAATTTAATCTAAACCGCATCTTCCACATGCATTTCAATGGTATCTATCGCTGTGTTTGGGCCAACAATGGCTGACAAACTCACGTGACTCCCGTTCTACCAATCAGCAGCTGCGGGCGGCGTGGAAAAGGATTGCCGTACTTTCCTAATCTAGAGCTTTAATTGGTCATAACTGTCACAGATTTGTTGGCTATATGAAGTCTCACTTTGTCATATTGTAGAATGAGACCTTTATGGACAGCACTGTAGGTTTATTCCGAACAGTGAGTGAGTGCCACTCGAACTTATTACATGGTAATAAATTTTCTTTTGATCTCATGATTTTTTCATGGGTTTGACCAATATTTGGCAGTTTCTAGAAGTAATGATTATAAAGAAATATATTAGATTGTTTTTATGTCAAAATTTTTCTCATTATACAGAAATATTCTAGGATATGTTGGAATTTAAAAATAATTCCTAGCAGTGATATTGAAAAATACTGTCTTGTATAATTGATGATAAACAGCAATCCTTATTCGATCAATCCTTCAATTGATAATAATTTTTTCTTCTCATTTTTATTCTAGACGTACTTTGGATCCTCTTCAACTGATGGCCATTGTACTCAAGGAGCTTTACCCGTTTCAGTGTTCCAATGTTTGCACCGTCAGTTTGGCGTATCTTTTGAATGTTTTGCTTCTCCTCTTAATTGTTATTTCCGTCAATTTTGTTCGGCATTTTCTGATACAGATAGTTTCTTCGGTTCCAGAGGGTAAGATGCTTTTTCTTCTTTTTCCTTTTAGTGTTTTAGAAAAAAATTATTCTTTGAATTGTAACAATAACTTTCTTCTTTGATCTCATTGATTCACTCCATTAAATTAATTATCCTGTGTTTGTCATTATGCTTGAAAATTATTTCATGGAAAATATAATTCAGTATACCCCATTATCAGCTTGCACAACATTCTTAGTTATATGAAGCATCTTTTATTTTATTAATCTTTTAAAGTTCTTAGGACTAATCACCCAAATAAATGAGAAATAGGAAATCATGCATCCAGATTGTGGATACAACTTGACTTTTTAATTTTATATCATTCTTGACTTTTTAACTGGGCTAAGAGCAACATGCAGGGTGTTTTAAAAAGGACTGATGGTTTTTAAAATAGAATAGCAGGCAAACTGCGACAGATATTAAAGTTATTCATGCAGGAGATTAATGTCTGAGGTCATAATTTATTTTGGTAAGTTTCCTTGTGTTTTGCGGAACGATCTCTTCGGACTGCATGTAATGACATTCTTAATGCCCACTTGTTTGGTGCTGTCATGGCTGACCGTGGACGTCCAACGATGCCCGCCAATTCATCTGCAACTCCATGCCAATCAAAACTCCACGCTATTGGTTCATGTAATTTCTCGTGTAACTATTTTACTGTATTCAGATGAGTTTTATTTTGGATGTTCGTGGTTGGACATGATGGCACCAAACGTGCAGGTCGAACAGAATATTAAGAATGTCATTATGAGGAGTCTGAAAAGATCAGTCTGCAAAACACAAGGAAATGTACCAAACACGTTATTAAGAATAACTACTTTAAAAAATGTGACCGTTTGTCTGCTATTCCATTTTAAAAGTCATCAGTCTTTTTAGGACATCCTGTATACTGTACATATGCAAAACCATGCATATACCCCCTGGTCAACCTTTTAATACTTACTCTAGGTTTGTTTCTTGTGTCGACCAAGTATTGTGCAATTATCAAAACGATACACATGTTTTAATTCTTGGTGACTTTAATCGGCTCAATACTGACTGGAGTAATCCTGATATTGTGTCGGTATCCTCCTCATCACTGGCCTTATTGAATATGATCACCTATTATAATCTTCATCAAGTAAACAACGTCAAAAATAGAAGAGGTGTCTAACTCGACTTGATCTTTTCTTCTCTCAATGAAATTGTGGTTCAGGAAGATATTGATCCTATTGTAATTGCTGATCCGCATCATCCAGCGCTTTCTTTTCTCTTCCCTACGAGATGTATAAATAACGGGAAAGCGCAGATTAATACTCCCAATTTTCGTTATTGTAGACTTGATAATATTTTCTTCGATTTGGCTATGGTTGATTGGGTGAACTGGAATTGGAATTCGGATGTTAATGACCTTTTTACTATGTTTATTAATATCTTAAGAGAGATTATCTTACGCCATACTCCAAGTAGGAAAACTGGCAACGACAATTTCCCTTGTTGGATTTCCTCATCGCTCAAAACACTTATAATTGAAAAAAAGATTTTGCATAAGCAATATAAGCAATCACTGCGTTCATCTGATTACCTCAAGTTTGTTTCCATCCGTAGACGCTGTCGTGCCCTCACTAGGCAGTGTTTTAAAGATTATACTTCCCGAATCCAGGAATCTCTTACAAATAATCCGAAGTTATTTTGGAGTTTCATTCGTAACTGCCAACGCTCTTCAGTACATACCCCTATGCTTAAGCACAACGATGCATCAGTAAGTGATCTTGAAGCTATATGTGAACTATTTGCACAACATTTTGCCTCTGTATTCACTGGGCATGGTACGCCTAATTCCGCAAATGACAACCCTAATCATTCGATTACTCAGGAGGATACCTCCGTTCCCCTGTCGTCTTGTCACATTACCTTTGAAGAGGTATATAATACTCTTTATAAGTTAAACCCTTATAAAGGTTGTGGCCCGGATTGTATTACCCCCAGTGTTTTAAAACATTGTGCTACTCTTTTATATTACCCTATTACTAATTTGGTTAATTTATCGTTTCAATATGGATGTTTCCCTGACATTCTGAAGAATAGTTATGTTGTACCCATTCATAAATCTGGTTCATTAGCCAGTGTCTGCAATTATCGACCGGTTATCATCCAGAATGTTTTAGCAAAGATTATTGAGAAACTGCTATTATCCAAAATTGGTAATCTATTGACCAGGCATATCTCCTCCTTCCAACATGGATTTATGTCCGGCGGAAGTACTGTAACGAACTTAGTTTCATTTCAAACCCACGTAATATCTGCCTTTAAAAATCATCAACAAATCGACGCTGTTTATCTGGATTTCACAAAGGCCTTTGATAGAGTAGATCACTCCATACTTCTGCACAAATTAGAATCTTCATGGGATCACTGGTTCATTATTAGCATGGTTTTCTTCCTATTTAAAAGATCGCTAATTAATTGTTAGATATGCTTCCTCGTATTCATCTTCATTTATTGCATCATCTGGTGTACCGCAAGGATCACACCTAGGACTAGTTCTCTTTAATCTATTTATTAATGACTTGGCTAATGTTGTTGACGTTCAGTTGCTGCTATTTGCCGACGACGTGAAACTCTACTGGCCCGTCTCTTCCGCTGATGACTGTGAGAAATTGCAACACAACCTGTATGCAGTCCAAAACTGGTGTATACAAAATCGTATGGCCCTGAATCCTCTAAAGTGTAAATGTATATTCTACATTAGATCACATTCAATAACTAGCTTCGTATATTATATTTTTGATACTCCATTAATTCGGTGCTCTAGTATTCTGGACCTCAGAGTTCTTCATACACACTCTTTAAGTCCAGAGCCCCATGTTCAATATATCATTAAAAAAGCGAATAAAGCCTTAGGACTACTAATTCGTTCCTTTAAATTTATTAATAAACCCTCAGTCTTAGTTCTTCTATTTTGCACCTACGTTAGACCTATTTTAGAATACGCCTTTGTCGTTTAGAATCCATCACAGCTGGGTCTTATTGATGAAATTCAATCTGTTCAAAAACGATTCATTCATTTCTTATCCTCTCGATTTGAGCTTAAATACATAACCCCTTCCCGTGAACAGGATCCATTACTATTAAGACTTCCATCATTACAGAGTAGACGAAGGATTCAAGATGCTCTGTTTGTCTATAAATTGATAAATGGGTATATTGATTCCCCCGCACTTCTGAGCAGAGTTAATTTCAAAATTCCTAATTTCACCCGTAGTAAAGTTACTTTTCACATTCCCTTCTGCGCCACAAACTATGAAACAATGTGTGCAATTATTCGTATCCAAGTTACTGGTAATACTATTCCTAAGAATCTGGATCTTTTTAATTGTAATTTTTATCGTTTCAAGAGTGTTTTACATAGAACTTGGAATTTTTAACTATATGTAGAATTTGCTGATTGCTTTATTTTTTCTTTTAATTATTGTATTCTGATTTTTCCCCCTCTTATTGTTTATAATGTACTTTATGGGTAAATCCCGTTGGAAACTTGAATAAATAAATAAATAAAACTAAGAGGAGGGGGTGGAAGCTGGCATAACTGTAAAAAGCAGTTGAAGCAATTGCTCCAGGTACAAAAGTATACAAGGCCAACTCAATTTTGTGGCCACATACCCGTTTTTAATTTTCTGTGGCTTGGTGGTACTGATTTTTGCAAGCTCGTACCAATGGATGGCACCTTTGTCTCTGCTTATGAAAAGTTTCAGCATCGTTACACAGTTTGGTTTTGTGCTGTGCCACTTTCCATTTGCATCAAGGAAGAACAGCGTGGAGTTTTGATTGTTCACTCAAGAAAAAAAGTTGCAGAACAAAATGAAATGACTTGATAGCCTTCCACATGAATTGCATGCTTAGAAAAGGATCGCTCTCGTAGGATAAAGTGATAAGGAATAAAAGCACTCTAAACTTCTCACTGAAAGTAGCATGTGTGTGAGAGCCAAGTGTAAGCTCAGCATAAGCCAACTCGGCTGCCTGCAAGCAACAAATATCTGTGGGCTATGAATACAGTGTTGTTTCACAACTTGTCTACCCCACCATACATATTGCATTAAGAAGTTGATTTCTTTTTGTTTAATGAAATAAATTATTCTCAGGGAGCTAATTTAGAAACTGCTGTTTGATTTTTTTAAAATTTGTTTTCTAGGCCTATTTTAGAGTTCAGACCTCTTGCTGGATCTTTTGAAGCTAACCCACCATTTTGTGAGGAATTGATGGAAGCTGTTGTTGATCATTTTGATGTGGGTATTTTAATTGTTCTCCTCTTTTTTTATTCTTTTTTTAATATATAAATCTAAGAATCTATAGCAGCTGCCACGTAAGTTGAACGACAGGATGACGTCATTTCTAACGCCAGCCAATAGACATTAACGAGAAGTAAATCGTTTAGTTATTCCATGAAAGCATCCGCTTTCGTTTTCGAAACATTGTTTTCGTATTTATAATTAGTTTCCATTTTTGTTTTTTTTTTAAATAGATAAATGAAATTAATAAAATAATAAATTAAAAAATGACGCAGAATAGTCGATTCGAAGGCAATTTGTTCTATATTATGACTTTTAATAGGCTTTCCACATTTCAGCGATATCTCTGCCTTTACTATAGTAGAACAAGGTCAACATGGGTAAAACCCAGACAAAGCAAATTGATGAGAAGACTTACTGCGCATGTCAGAAAGATCGTTCAACTTACGTGGCAGCAGTTATAAATGCTTATACACATTATTTCCTTATTTCTAAAGTTGCAATTTTTGATTTTTGTTAACAATGATTTTACAACTGTAGGAGCAGCATTTATTCCAATCTGAGCTCTGATATTACTTGCATGCCAGAAATTTGCATTGCATATGCAATCGAATTCCGTTATTATGAAATTCAAGGGGCCCAAAAATCTGTCCATATTATCCATTTTTCGTATGAATCAAGTCTAAAAATTTTGTCAATCATTCATTTTAGAAAAAAGCATGTAATAATTGGATATTGACGTTTATTTACATGAACAAAAATAATTTTTTTTAACAGCACTATTCACAGAACAACAGTAGAACCTCTGTATAATGAACGTCTATATAGTGAAATTATTTCTAACTTAATTTTTGTGGTCCAGGCAAAAATCTATTGATTTAATGCTTTTTTCAACCTCCATATAGCGAAATCTTTATAGCGTCATTATCCCTATAACATAAGGATTTTTCGGTCCCGACAATAAATTTTAAGGTATATTTTAGCTCTTTATCATGAAATTTGGTTTCCGTGACAGCTAACAAACGAAATTATTGAAATTATTGCAAACTGCCAACAAGCGAAGTTAAAAACAAGCTTTTGCGTCACAAGCTCTGCCCAGTTGGCCGCAGCTGTCGTATTAGCATATTTTATCGGCAAAATTACGAAAAATTCTCGGGAACGTTATCACACCAAATTACCTTTAATGCACTGCATAGCGATAATGATGGCGTGCTGATGAGTTTATATGTGTGAGCATGTTAAAAAATTATTTTTTATGACACTCGGCACGAGAACTACTGTAAAAACTGTTGAAGTTCTAAAGAAAGTTGAAAGTTTAAGCTCATAAATATTTTTGTGAATGCTAATTTTACGAAGGCTGATGAAAAAAGAACAGTAATTGAAGGATGGTCTTGTGAGGATTTTTACATGCCAAACTTCAGATGTTTAAATAATTGATGAAAATAGGAAAGAAAATTCCACAGCCTGGCTTCAAACCAGGAAACTTCATCTCATCGTGCTGACATGCCAGCTCACCGTGACATGGAAGCATTACGCTATCTACATGTCCTTAGGGCTGGTTGGAGCAGTACCCAGTTTGCAAGCTGGGACTAATTTTCCTACTGGCATAATATTGATTAAAGAGTAAATGAAGATTTTTACACGCCAAAATTCAGATGTTTAAATATAAAAAAAAAACTAGCTTGTAGGCTTATATATACACATATAGGTGAAAAATTTTATTGGTATTTTTCTGATGAGGATGGGTCCGAATCGTCATGTTGTACAGTAGTAGCATATTAGTGATGGTGAGGGCACTGTTTCGACCAAGGAGAGCTTGAGACTGTACTTAGCCATCTTCGCTTTGTTCAGAGCATACATCACTTGATGATTCCTGGAGAAGCTTGAGTTGATGATAACGTCAAGGTACTTGTAATTGTCGACCCATTCGAGTGTCTTCCAAATGATCCCTTACGAAATTTATATAGTGGATGCAGTCCTATTACTGAACAATCAGCAATTTTAGGCAGCAGTGCCCTTTTGGCTTAGAGGGAGATGATAAAGTGTCTAATATGTGCGGAGTATAGAAAATAACAGAATGTGTCTGCCAATCACCAGAAACTGTAGAGAGATTGACATCACAGTGCATTTAGAGTTATTTTATCCATTTAACAAGAGTTTACACAAATTTCAGCAAGGAATTTTTCCATAAAAACAGATTATCCTTTTATCAGATATCCTTATATCGAGGTTACTATACATAATACAATATTATTTTCAGTCCGTTCTGCTTTAAATTTTAATTATTTCAGAAAAAAATAATCGTGATCCAAAAAAAAATTTTTAGCAATAGCGACCTGCTTGACTTTGGATCAGCAGCGATGTCATGTATAGAAAAGGTTGTTCTTAATGTCTAGAAGCATTCAAATTAATATAAAATATTAAATTTTGTTATATAAATACTAAATTAATTTTTTTTTTTATATTAATGCAATGTTTAAAAATTTATACACTAAAGTTATGCAAATTTAAACACCACCTCCATGCAATGTAATATCTACGAGGGTTGTACCAAAAGTAAGGTTCCCAATGAGCTACAGCCTCGAGAGAAGGTGCTAGGCTAAATCCGACAACAGTGCCGTGCGCACTGGTTCCCGCACTCTCGAGTCCCACTCTCGAGCGATTCGCTATGGCGCTCAGTGTTCGCTTGGCAGCCGTCAGAGATGGAAGTGTTGATCGCCGCTCCCGCCAAGTGCGAGGTTCGAGCAGTAATCCGGTTTCTCCAAGCAAGGAAGTTACCGCCCGTGGAGATTCATCGGCAACTGACTGAGGTTTATGGTGAAAAGTGCATGTCCGTTCAGCACGTCCGAAAATGGTGCAGGGCTTTTGCTGAGGGTCGCACGGAAGTTCACGATGAAGAACGGAGTGGAAGACCGCCGGTTTCGGATTCGATTGCCCAGAAGATCAACAGTGAGCTGCTGAAAGATCGGAGGGTCACTGTCCGTGAACTTGTTGAACGCATTCCTGAAGCTTCCCACGGCACAATTGAAAGAACTTTAACAGAAACGTTGGGTTATCACAAGGTGTGTGCTCGCTGGGTCCCCCGGAAGCTGACTGACGGACACAAGGAGCAAGGCCTTGACTGTGCTCGCAAGTTTCTTCAACAATGTGAGGGGGGAGGCAACAAGGAGAAGTTGTTGGACTCTATCGTCACGGGAGATGAAACGTGGGTGTTTCATTACACCCCCGAAACAAAACAACAATCTCGTCAGTGGCGTCACTCTGGTTCACCGCCACCAAAGAAATTCAAACAAACCCAGTCGGCAGGAAAGGTTATGGCGACTGTGTTTTGGGATCGGAAGGGGGTACTCCTCATCAATTTCATGCAACCTGGGACGACAATAAACTCAGACAGATATTGTGAAACATTGACCAAACTCCGGTGAACAATCCAGAATCGCCGGAGAGGACGACTGACGGAGGGAGTAGTGCTTCTTCACGACAACACTCGACCCCACGTCGCTTGTCAAACACAGGAGCTTTTGAAGAAATTTGGGTGGACTGTTATGCCCCAACCCCCGTACAGCCCGGACTTGCCCCCAGCGATTATCACCTCTTCCCCAAGCTAAAGGAACACTTAGGTGGCAAACGCTTCAAGAGCGACGATGAAGTCCGAGCAGAGGTCACACGCTTCCTCAATGGATTGGCGGGAGACTTCTTCGACTTAGGAATACAAAAGCTGGAGCACTGTCTTCAAAAGTGTGTCGAAAAAAATGGAGACTATGTTGAAAAATAGACAACAGTGTAAGCTTTTCAACGATGTATAAATTAATAACAATAAACAATGTTTTCTACTTGTAAAAAATATGGGAACCTTACTTTTGGTACAACCCTCGTATATAGAGAAATGATTGGGCCGCTCAAGGATGCTTTGCGAGGTCGTCGATTTTCATGCAAAAGTGGCCCAAACAGATAAAAGTCTGAGGGAGCAGGATCTGGGCTGTAGGGAGGGTGTTCCAGCACCTCAAAATTCAACTTGATGGTTTGAACCAGAGAAATTGGATTGCTGTTTGTTATTCCTCCTTGGTGCAAACTGCTAGCGGAGCGGACATGTTTATACAGTTATAGCCAGAAAGCATATGACGCGATCAGTATCAAATGTCGCACATGTGACCGTAGTCGTACCAACTCTAAGCACGCATGCGCAGAAGACTGTATGACAACCTTAAAGTTGTGTTATGGCGAAAGTGTAGATAATTTTTGACTTGCCCTCGTACTTTATCATTTATGAATTACTGAATATTTTCATGATCATTCTTTGAAATAATCTGATAGAGTAGCTTTCTTTAAATTTTTAGATATTGTAACACTCAAAAAATTGTGACATGGGGGCTGTTTCCTATGTACAGTCATCAAAGGGAAATAATCCACACTTGAATTTTACTCTAAGTTTTACCGTTTCACTATTAATTTATTTTTAATAATTTAATATTACATTTAGAGTTAACATTATTAAGATTATTAAATTTAAATAATTATAATTAAAAAAGCTATTAAAACAACACATTAGCATGAAATGTAATATTAAGTATTAAACTCGTGTGGATTATTTCCTTTGGTTGACTGTACCGTACTTGCATTGTACCAGTATATTGTTACCCTATAGTGTTCACTATATAACAGATGGACACCATATAATGTTGCCCACCAGTATACTTACTAGCTGTACTTTACTTATAGCAACTAATCTGTGCACCCACTTCCCACTCTTGTCTAAACAAAGGACAACTCCAATTAATCCCTTAACGAGTGCCTCCAATCATTTCCCCCAAGAGAGAACGCATTAAACAATTACTTTATGATAAGCCTAATCTAATTCTTAAACTATTCTTGATTGTATAGTGAAATTTTACTTTTAATCTATTCCACAAAAATATTTACCAGATATCTCTACCAATCACCATTAACCTTTGATAAAAGATATTATGTTATAAATAGATTACTCAGCTTTGATGTATAAATGCTTTTATTTAGATGGTAAAGGATAAAGAATCAAACGAATAACTAAAGAGGTTAGTGTGTTAGAGGAGTAGTTCTTAATAATTCCTAATAAAGGCTGACAATTGCTCTTATAGGGAGAAATATCAAAACATAAACATTGAATATCCACCATCTTTTGAGGGCATCGAGACCCATGGCTCTGAACTTTGTTATACAATACATCCAAACACGCAACAACTCGTTACCATCGTTATACAATAACAAGTCGGGCAGAAACGGCGCACTTCGATGAGTAGCAGTATAGGATTGCCTTCCTCTTGCCCTCAAAAAATGGCAGCTGTACCCATCATTCAATGCGAAGATATTTTCCCCTATACAAAATGTTTTAGGAAAGAAATTTTAATGAAATTGTCCCTTAATGACAGTTCTACTCAGATACAGTATTGTTGCACTCGTGTGAAATTGTAATATATTCAGTGTCTAATTTCGCTGGGCCCAATGAATAAAAGAACAGTACCTAGTTAATCGTTGCCGCTGATCTTGTCTGTCGACATGCCTCTCCCTTAGTGTGTTGCGCCGAGAGAACTTCTGCTGAGGCCGCCCAGACTGCTGATGACTTGTCCCACGCCATTCCTGGCTCTCCCTGGTTCCCTTGGTGTGCTCGAGCCGAGAGAACTACTACTGCTGTTGCCACCAAGACCGCCGATGGCTCTCCCAATGCCGTTCACGTTCCACGGTGATCCTGGGCTTAAGGCAATTTTCCGTTGACCTTGCTTTTACCCACAAGCATCAACTATGCCTGCCTTCCCCAGCCTAGGAACGAACGCTTGCTGCTCACTGCCGTGGAATCTTGCCACTGACAGTTGCTCGTCTGAATCATTGCTCAACATCCAAGCCACCACGTGATGCTACCACCTCGGTCGACTATACTGCTGCTTGTCAGCGGCTGCATGAACTGCGATCTCACATCCTTCATTGCAAGGATTACAGCCTTTCGATGTCGCCTCTCTTCACCTTAACTCAAGTGGGATGCCTCCAGATGTTTTTCATGAGCACGATGAGAATGGTTACACGCTCGAACAGAATGAGAAATGTTACTAGAGAGAGAGCATTTTGCTCCCTTCCTCAGATCAGGAAAATTTACCGTGTCCTCCTCGGATGAGGATTTTTCTCCGTCTCTGTGTCCTAGTTTCTAAGGGGAGATTCTTTCTTTTGGGGAGAAAGAGTTTGCTGGAACTCGCCTTTTTCCTAGAGAGAGTTTCTTAGAACTCGCCGCTCCTTTCTTTGTTAGATTTTTCCCCTTTTTTACGTTTCCGAAACTTCTAGAAAGTTTTACCCTGTCTGGCCAGTTTCTCGTAGCCTTATTGGTTGATTTGATTTTTTTTTTCCCAAACTGTCGTTCGGCTGCTCGTCCGTATTACGGTCTCCCCCTCTGCTGGACAGTGGCCTCTATGGCCTTTGTCTTCATTCAACCCGGGGCAGACGTGATAAAAAAAAAAGGAACAGGAAGAGCAATTGTCTTAACCTTTAGTCCTACTTACAAACTATTAAATCAAAAGCTAACCTTCGGTCTTGGTCAGAGATAACTAATTTGCAATAAGAATAAACATTGAGTAAAGTGAATATATAAATGTTATAGTTAAATGCCCTTAAAAGTTGTTTTATATGAATAGCATAACGTACGTAGGGACGTATTTCCATATGTCACCAAATTATCAAGGTTAAAAAAATGAATCAAAAATATTTTCAGGAACATCTGGTTTGGAAATTATATACCGTAATTTCACGCAGATAATTCGCAGGATACAGAAAACTATCTTCCCTGTAATAAATTTCTCCGATACCCCGCTTCTCAGAAAATCCACGATTTCAAGGCCTAAATGATCCAGCTGTTATAAAAAGTGGCTTATTTCAAACCTTTCTCAAAATCTTTAAATATTCTATCTCCAATACCATTTCTAATTAATAACCAATGTAAATTCAGTATTTAACTAAGAATATGAAATATTTTTTAAAAAATTGCCTTTTTTTGATCAAAGCTTTTCCAAGACATTAGAAAGTGCTCTGATTGGCTAAGAATATTCCTATGATCTATTCATAATTCTGGGTCATTATTAACCGAAGCCTTAAAATCAGATTTTTAATGAAAGAAATGTTTTTAAAGAAGTGGCAGTTTTAGGGGCTTGGTTTCCATTTCAGCAGATTTCTTGGAGAATTTGGGAATGTCTATGCACTGAGACCAGTCTTTTGTGAAGAGAGCCAGGAAGGGAATAATTGAGTAAGATTGAAATAGCAGTTAGTATTTAAAAATATATATATTTCATTAATATACATGAAATATATATAAAATGATTATGCAAAACCAGCAAATGATTCATGAATGATAAAATAGCGACGGTGACGCCCTCTGTTGGTGAAGGCAGAACTTGTCCAGTTGATCATCGATACGACATCGATAACACAAAAAAGCCAAGTGGCCTCTGGGTATAGGACAAAATGCAACTTTCAAATAAAATTTCGTTATTATCAAATTAGAATGTTGTGGGGATCAAAAATTTGCCTCCTTATAATGAAAAAGATAAATTGAAAACAGGTGAATCAAAATAGTGCAGCTTAAGTGTTTTTCTTTCGAGTTTTTATTAATTTATTGCAATTTGGAAAGATTTGTTCCCATTTTTCCCGATAATCCACACATTTTGGATAATCCGCAGAGTCGTTTTTTAGTGAAAAAATACAGATCACCTGTGGAGTATCTGTGTGGAATTACGGTAATTCAAGTAGTCTTCCAAACCTTTTTTTGGCTTCGGCTGTTAAATTTCTTATGCTTTCATCATGGCTGTCTTATTCTTCGTTCTTCCTTCTCCACGTGTTTGTCAGTGCTATTTTCCCAATGAGTCATGTTGTGCTTCAGCAAATTTAAAGAAAAGCTATTTTTTGACAAGAAAAACATTTAAAAAGTTAAATTAAATCTCGGGATTTTTTTGAAAGAATTTTTTTTTTTTTAAACGAAAGTGTTCGACTTTTGAGTTCGTTTTAAAAGGTTATTATCTGTGTTATCTCATACAGAGGGTAGTTTTGCGCCATCCCTATATCTTAATGACTGCTGTATGATGGTTGCAGCAGCCAGGACCGACTGCTTTACGTGCCCTCCGAAGCACGGGGGGAGATGGAAGTTTCCAGGTGGTCACCCAACCTGTGATTAGCTGCACCCAAGGTTGCTTAACTCCGCCACTGCATTAAGCAAGGCGAGACAACTGGGCTACGGCTGCCCCCTTTTAAAAGGTTACATTTGCATGATTTTTCACTTCGAGGGGTTGGGACCATAAGAAAAGTCTGACGTCAAGGGTTTTTTGAGTTATCCAGTTTCGACTTATTTTATTGCTTTATGCATCTTTTGTTATTAAATTAAAATATTTGTCATTCTAAATTTTCTGCACCATAGGTATTCTGATGTTTTTTTCTGTGTGTATATATATATAGGACATAAGCAGTAGTCCACTGTATTATGTAGCCTACATGCCGCCCCGGAACATCTGCTAAGTTGGCATGACTGGCTGAAGAAAGGGAACGCTGGCGGAGATTATGGATTTGAGAATAAACCCTCAAAACCATGTGTCCAGAGTGATCTGTCTCACAGATTCTCGCACCTCTCCTGTAGCTGGCACTTCACTGAAAATCTGTCGTTATAGCCTATAGGGATACCATAAGTCTGCTACCATATGCAGTTTGGTCATTATAGGCATGTCATTAAATGGATAATTTTGTTGTCATTTCAATAGAGTAAAATCTGGTAGATATAACCAATGTCGTTATAAACGATTTCAATTGTAATTTCTTTATTTCTCAGGGGTTTTGCCTTGATAGGTAACAGGGACTTTGTTATGTCATAGTTGATTCTGTAAATTTGTGTTTGTAGAGATTTTAAGAGATTAAGTATTTATAATATCATTATTTTCAACAAAAGATGCATTTCATTTGACTAATACACATAATGTGTTTTATTCAGAACTTTTTAAAATTGTGAGGGTTTACTTGAATTAAAAGTAGATTTTTAATAATTTTATTACATGTGTATTTTCAGAATCTACTCTCAGAATCTACAGATCCATTATCCTTTATTGTTTTTATGGCAGAATGGAGAGAGCCTACACCAGAGGCATTAAAAAAATTGGAATCTAGCAGGTAGATAAAATCCATCTTTTATCTTAATTAAGATTGTAATAAATATGATTGCTTTCTCTGGTTATTATATTTTCACAATAATTACTTAAACGAGTTAAACTAATACATGTATTACAGTACATACTCATGTATAAATCGATCTCGTGGATAAAGCAAGGGTAAATTTTTGGCTAAAATTATGAAATTTGCTATGACTCATCAATAAGTCGAAAGTATAATTTAGGACATTTATCTTTTTATTTTAAATATATATTTAGAGAAGGATGAGACACAAGAACCCTGGAATACAATAAATAATAGTTATTAATTAAAAATACAAAATGAATAAAAAATAAGATATAATAAATAAAAATAATTAAAAAATAATAGATAAAATCAAAATAAAAAGCTGATGTTTCGGATAGAGACTATCCTTTATCAAAGCAAAAAGGATAATTCTCTAAAAGCAAATAGAATATTAGACAATTATCTTGAAGTTATGAAAGGTGTACTAACGGACGGGTTTATATATAGTTTGCATAGGCTATCAAAAAAGAATATTATTGACATTGTTCAAAATTCAATTCCCTCACCCCTAATGGCATTAACATTCCCTCATTACCTTTCCCATATCCCTCTCCAACTTCAGCTATTCCTTAATTTGTCGTAAGCTCTCTGAGCCCTTTTGTTTTTCCCCTTTTTTCTTTTATTTCCTCTTTTTAATGTTAGTGGTACTATTTTACAGGGTGACTAGCGACAGGGAATTGCCAGGGAATTTTTTTGTAACCGGGAACAGTCAGGGAATCATAAAAATCGAAAATTTTGAACAATGTCAATAATATTCTTTTATGAGAGCCTTTTTTTGTTTGCTAATGATCAGGAAAAATCAAGGAAAATTCAGGGAATTTTACGTAATCTTTTTGCTAGGCACCCTAGGCACCTTTTTTATAATTTTAATTTCACATGTGTTATCCTATTGCATTTTTCTCGCCACTCTCTTATTACTTCCTATTTGTCCTCCGTCCTGTCCTATCCCAACACGCCTTCTAATTAATCTCATTTGTTCTCTTCTTGTTTTTCAGCCAATACCATATTACTATTCCCTATGCAAACTATACAGGGTGATTATAATTAAAGTTTAAGTTTCAAAACGCTATAAAAAAAGAACCACTTACAAGGGAACCCCACATAGCCTAACTGCTTTAACAATGAAGTCCTTGTATGGCTAGATATGCTGAAATTTTTTCGTTTTCGCAGTTTATTTTTAAAGAAACACAATTTCGCACTCTCTTATTTTGCAAGCATCTATAGTAGCTTCAGATGAGTAATATATTTCAGTTTGGTGGAAATCTGTGACATACATGTTCGAGGGATTCCCTTGTTAGTAGAATGATGTCCAATTGGAACGGAATGTTATTGAAGAAGGGGGAAAGCTTATGGCATAAGAAAAAAAGTAGATCCAAATTTTAGCAACAGATGGCGCTGTAGGCGTCAGAATTCCAACTATAAATGACAAATGAATCGTAAAACAAAGCATCCATCAAATCGGTTTTTTAAATTGCGGGAGACTGGCGCAAAACATGTTCAATATGCTGTCCAGTGTTCTGTGCAACAAGTTGAAATCGAGAAACAGCATGTTCCACAACTGATTGAAGTGTCTCCGGCGTCACGTTCAGAATGTGTTGCGCAATGCATGCCTTCAATTCCGCTAAGTTTGCAATCGGAGCACTGAACACAACATCTTTCAGATAACCCCACAGCCAGAAGTCATATTCTGACGCTTACAGCACCATCTGTTGCTAAAATTTGGACCTACTTTTTTTTTTTCTTATGCCATAAGCTTTCCCCCTTCTTCAATAACATTCCATTCCAATTGGATGTTATTCTACTAAGTGGTTTTTTTTTTGTTTTTTTTTTATAGCGTTTTGAAACTTAAACTTTAATTATAATCACCCTGTATATAAACCTGTCCGTTAGTACTCCTTTCATAACTTCAGGATAATTCTTTAATATTCTATTTGCTTTTAGAGAATTATCCTTTTTGCTTTGATAAAGGATAGTCTCTGTCCGAATCATGAGCTTTTTATTTTGATTTTGATTTTATTATTAGTTTTTAATTATTTTTGTTTATTATATCTTATTTTTTATTTATTTTGTATTTTTAATTAATAACTATTATTTATTTCAAACAAAAATCCTGCATATTATTTATTGAAAAAAACAATGGATGTTTATAAAAAATATAATGATTATACGAAAAACAAATTAATATCTCTGATCTTCATTGTTAATTTCCGAAAATTTTTAATTTCAACTTCCGTAACATTTGAAGATGATCTTAAAATAAATTTTAAAAAAATATGTGTTCTTGCTATTATTTTGGACCTCTTTATTTAATTCAATATATTTCTTGTTTGATAATTATTATATATGTTTTTTATGTTTTCCATTAAATAATATAGTCAAACCTCGATATCTCGAAAACCTCCATATTTCGAACGAAAAATTTTTATTTCTTACATTTTCACTATTAATTTAATGTAACTTTCCCTCATTATCTACAGGGTGGGCCATAAGTCTGTTACCACCCCTTCTATCTTGGATACAAATGCAGTTATTCAAATTCCAATAAAGGGAGTGAATAGGAAGTTGATGGTCCCTTTTTCATGGTGGCACTTACATTTTTGTCAATATGCAAAATTAGGACATATGCATAAAACCTTAGGAGATATACAAAAAAACCTCAATTACAAACTTGTTCAATTAGTAGATACGATTTGCATATGTCCTAATTTGCATGTTGACAACACTGTAAGTGCCACCATGAGATAGAGCACCCTCAACTTCTTATTCACTCCCTTTATTGGAATTTGCAAAACTGCATTTGTATCCAAGATAGAAGGAGAGGTAACAAACTTATGGCCCACCCTGTAGAAACATTTTCTCGGAAAACCTCGCTTTGTCGAATTTTGACTTCGTGTGCCAGTGAAATGCAAGGCATTTAAAATCATTCAAGTTAAGGTTTTTTTTCATAAAGAGAACTTTTTTTGTACGAAAACGAAAAAATTTGATGTCACTTCCTTTAAAATTAGACTATTCTTATTGCTAACGAAAAAAAATTCACGAAAAAACTTTTTGATCTCGTTGGCGAGCCCCTGTTGCATACGGAATGATTGAACATGTGCAGATTGTGCGTTTCAGACGCTAGTGGCTCACTTGTAGATGGCGTAACTCTTTATGCACGTGCCATTTTATCGCCTATTGTCTCTGTATTCTCACTGTACCTTTAGTAAACTAAACATCTTGATTTAAAATTCAAAACTTCTTTATCTCGAATTTTTTTTTAGCTCCCACTAAATGCGAGATATCGAGGTTCAATTGTATGTCATATGATTGTCATAAAATATTTTTTGTGTATAACTTTTATAAATATATGTTTTTCATTAAATAAATATTCTTCTTGCATGATTTAATAATACAAAATTTTTTTTGCTAGATTTTCATAGAAATAAATATTTTTTCTTGTAACTTGTAAAATAAATAGTAATAAACCTAAAGTACCTTTTGAGAATAGAAGGGGTTAAAAGATAGAAAGGTAGGAATTCACACAGCCTTGTCAAATCATATGTATCAGGAAGAATCTCTATCGATTTCCTCCAATGACAGGAGCATGTGGAGGGATATGTTATTTTGTTTTGTTTACATCTGCAAAATAAGGATGGATGGGTTTTTATTTTGTTAACTGAATGGCAAACCATGAAAAAGATAAAAATTTATAGAGGAGGGAAAAACTCCAGAAAACAATAGATGAAAGTTACTACAACACAACAGTTGCTATATATAGCACTTTAGGATATCACTGCTGGTTTTGCAGTGAATCCAGACCTCTGCTTATCGATTTTAGCTCATGGCCCATAGAGTTTGTACAGTGCAACGTGTTCTACATGAGATTGGCTTCTTTGTAAGGATGGGAAAGAGGAAGCCTTTTGTCTCAAAGGTGAATTCTTTGTTTGCAATGGTGTAAGGAGTGTCACCATTAAACTTGTGATGATTGGGCAAAGGTTAGTTGGAGTTATGAAACCTACTTCACTCTCCTGCAATCTGATGATTGTATGAGGGTCGATACAGCAAAATAGAAGTAAGATTAAGAATGTCTCGTACACCAGAATCCGTTTCATATAGAGAATTTCTGAAAATAATGACAACATTTGTGAAGAATAAATCAGAAGATCTTCAGTGAGGGTTTTATTGTACGCCAACCTCAGCTATTCAAATTAATGATGAAAAATAGGAAAGAAAATTCCGCAGCCTGGGAAAATTTTCTTTCCTATTTTTCATCATTAATTTGAACAGCTGAGGTTGGCATACAATAAAACCCTCATTGAAGATCTTCTGATTTATTCTTTAATGAATTTACGCCTTAGGAAAGCTAGTGCCAGCCTACGAACTAGGTAACTGCTCCAACCAAGCCCTAAGGTCATGTAAATAGCGGTTAGCTTTCATGGCTGCAGTGGCGCAATTGGTTGGCGTGTTGGCAGTCTTAGCCAAAGGTTCCTGGTTCGAATCCAGGCTGCGGAATTTTCTTTCCTATTTTTCATCAACAACATTTGTGATTTCATAACTTTTTATTGGATGGCACTAGGATGCTATTTTTTTTTTTTTAACAAAAATTCTCAAAATATTAATCTTTGCTAAACTTATGCTGGACAGTGACAGTTGACTTAAATTACATGAACCACAATACACCATGGGAGAGAGACCACACACAACTTTTGTTAGCAACCTATCTCATATGCAAGCTATCTCCACGAAACTGGACGTAAGCTTGGACTATCTCATATGGGAGCACATAGCTCATTAATTGTTCCAATTTAGGTACATGCATGTCCATTAATTTCGAAGATAGGTGCTCACTGAGCCTTTTCTTATACAGACACCATGTTTACATCAGACTATGAAATGCTTGTATGAGTAATCTGTACTGCCAACATAAATTTGATAGCGTTTATTGCTGGCCGTACCAAAGGTTGCTTAACTTCACTGAATAGCAAACCAATCAGTGAGACAACCAGGCTATGACCACCTCCAACCATGGGTGCTTACTGATCATGGCCAATGGCACCTGGATTAGAATTGCCCCAGGGTAACAGATGAATGACACTGGCACAAATCATATCCTTGTTCAGTATACATTGCTTTGCAATGAAATTGCCCCACCAAAAAGGAGTTATCCGACCTTATCCATATTTAGTAGGGGGGTTCGTCTACCTCCGACTAGCAAACGATTAAATGCAGGCTCACAGGATGTGACCATTTGGGTTGATACAGGGTGTCCGGGTGCCTGTATAGGCTCTTCAGTCGACACCTGTGCGAGACGTTCCATGCAGTACGGAGAAAACAAATGCCTCCTGAACGTACAGTACTGTAATTCGCATAACGGTCTCAATGCTGCGACGACGACAACCGTTCACGCAATTAATGGACTTTGAACGAGGCCGGATTATTGGCCTCTCCGAGGCTGGATGGTCAACCAGACGGATTGCTGTCCATGTGTCGCGGGATGCATGGACGGTAGGCCGATGTTGGAGGCAATGGCGAGAGGAAGGCACACATGCCAAAAGACAAGGCTCTGGGGCCCGGAGAAGCACGTCAGCTCGTACTGATAGGCGGATACTGCGAACAGCACTAGTGGACAGAACCATCAACCTGTGGCAACTGCACAACAACATCACTATTCCCGGTACTGCTCCAGTGTCAATAGCGACTAGAGCATGCTGGTTAAACGCCGCTACAATGTCTGCCAGGCATCCATTGTTGTGTCTTCCTTTGACACCTGAGCATCGCACGATACGACAGCAATGGTGTTGTGAATGAGTGGGCTGGCGAATGGAATGGCACCCGGTGGTCTTCAACGACGTATCCCGCTTCTGTTTGGATACCGAAGGCAGGTGGGTGTGGTGCAGACCATTGGGACGTGCCAATGAACAATGCATCCGGTATCACCATCGTGGACCAACACTCGGGATCATGGTCTGGGGTGCCATTGGCTACGATACCAGAACGCCTTTAATCACCATCCAAGGCACCCTGACAGTAGCACGGTACGTCAGAGATTCTGCAGCCCGTATTACTGCCCTTTCTGCACACCATATCCGGCGCAGTCTTTCAGCAGGATAATGGCAGACCGCACACAACAAACATGAGCAAACATGTCTGCATGATGTCAACTGCTGCCATGGCCCGCGAGGTCCCCAGACCTATCTCCAGTTGAGCACGTGTGGGACATGGTGGGACGTCGTTTACGATCACCCCGCAATCTCCATGAACTGACACAACAGGTTCACCAGGCCTGAGCAGACATACCCCAACATGACATTCGCCACCTGTATGATCACCTACACCTGTGGCTGGAACAATGCATCGCCTCTAGAGGTGGTGCCACAACCTACTGATGCCGCTTTCCGTTGGGACACCCTGTACACACGAGTGATAGAGTTCTAGGCTCCTTAACGTAATAAAGGTGTGTTCAGATGTATCTCTTGCTATATACCTACTTTTGGTTCATTCGGATAACTCCTTGTGGGTGGGGCAATTTCAATGCAAAGCAGTGTAGGATGTACGAGATACCTATCTCACAGTAGATTCCAGTATTCTTTAGTTTCTGTGAGATGTGGGAGCAGGACATCCATTAAAGTGCCCCTGTTATCATACAACATAAAACAGAGAAACTCATTTGTGTTTGTGGCATTACTAATTAGACCTGGAGGACTGATAACATGTGACATATGCATATGGGTTAAGATTTGGTGCAGACTCCATTGACCTCGGTTATCAGCAAAACACCGTACATGCTTGTGCTCGTTCCAAACAAATCTATAGTGTGTTAATGTAGCAAGATTAGATGTGCTGATTAGCCTTCCTGGTAATATTCAAATTTCAGGAGATTTATAATGATGGAGCATTCACCTGACACAAGCTGAATTTGAGAATTTATGGGGAAGTGCTGGAGAATTCCTTTTCATCCATGATCTTGGATCTACAAGTACACGTATCAAAGAGCTATGGGGCATCTACTCAGATGGCATGGATTAGTTTTTATGATTGGTGCAATTCACTGGACTATGTTATGGGGGCGGCCCCCCCAGTCTCATGATAAGTCTTTTCCATAAGTCATGATTTGTCAAAATTAATCTTAAGAAATATTTGAAAGTAGTTTCTAAATACCGGTAACTGTAACCTTGAATAAATTCCTATTTGTAGAGAATCTAATGCAGTACATGTATATTTGAAAATTTTTACATGAATTTGCGATGCCTCAAAAACATGGAAATTATGTCTCGAAGCACCGCATAAACTAATAAAATCTACAAGGAAAGAAATATTACAGGAAAACAATTTCTCAACTTCTATCGTTTCAATATTAACACTAAATGTAATATTAAATTATTAAAAATTAAATTCTGTGAACATCAGTGTCAAGCAGTTTATTTTAATGAGGACAGACAGTATCAGTATTTAGTCACTCTTACAAGGAGACTCTATGTACTTTGATTCGCTGATTTTGATGAAAACAATTGTACTTGTAGCTTTCTGCCAATTAAGCTCTCATACAAACCCATTCGATGCACTTCTCAAAATTTGCACAGAAAAAAAAAAATCAGAAGGTTCATTACCAATACCTCCACAGTAGAAATACCCACAATATTGCAGGCTGCTTTAGCAACTTTAAACTGGCCAGCGCTAAGTCTCTGGATTCTGGTCAGAATGATCAGAGTTCGAATCTTGTGGAATGTATGATTTTTTTCCTTCTGAAATTTTCCTTAGTATGTATACACATTTATTTTAAAAACATAATCGCAGTTTTCCAATTCATTGTCGCTATTTCTTCGCAATTATTATGGAAGAAAGACAAAAGAAATAAGTGTATAATTCTACTTATTAAAAAAAATTTCAGAAGAAAAAAAAATCGTACCTTCCACAGAAGAGTCATTCCATGTCAAGTGATCAGATTTTCAGAAAGTGCCCCAGGCGACCATCTCGGATTTCGCTGAAATTTTGTATGGAGGACCACCCATGTGTAAATTTTAGGGTCATTGATGCAATACTCATGGAGCTACAGCCCTCGGTTTGACCCCTAAACCAAACAGGTTACAGTAAGCTAATAACATGCTGTCAACTTCAGGTGTCAATAATTCCATGAACTTTGCTCTAAAACAGTTGAAATTTTGTCAGCATATACTATGCAAACTTCTCTATTCAATAGAACAAAGTTTGCAATTTACACCCTAATTCCTGATAGTGTAAAATAATGTAGAGTGGACAAAAAATAACATTTTTCAAGAAAAGTTTCGAGTTTGAACCAATACAGCCAGTTATATTGCAGCTGCAGGCGTGAAACTTTGTTGACAGAGTCTATAAATAAAGTTTTCATAGGTGCAATTTGAGCTTCCTAGTTAGTCGCATTACTTTACACAATGAATCTAAACTTAGCATTTTTTGTAAGGCGGCTAAGAGTATGGTGCATTCAAACCGATTTTGCAAAAAAGTCGTCCAGAATCTTCTCGAAACCTATTCGATTCGAAAGAGCATAGCTTGAAACCCCTGGGACAGTGGATCACGTCTTTCAGCATGACCATATAAGGGCCGTAAAACAGGATAAAAGTAGGGGTACTACTGTTGCGTTGGTGTATACTATAACATGGTTAAATACGGCTTTCAGCAACATGTATTATTTGGATACATATGCTAACTGTACACCAAGGCGAATGCAATCATTAATTGGTGGTAACGTTTGCTATGACAACCACTAGGACTGCAGAGGGCAATGCCATGGTAACCACATGGACATTTTTTGTGATTTTTTGCTATATTTTCAGCCTTTTGCTCATTAATACTCACAGATTTCTTGTAACCTCTTAGCTTTGCCTATAACTATACCATCAAACTGTACCTACTTACTACCTACGCAGAACCTACTCTAATGTATTGCGTTGGTCCATGGTGACGAAGTCACTGTCAGTTCAGAAGTTTGAACTGACAACCCCGTCGCCGTAGGCGTCACGCTCGATGGCTGTGCAATACCAGCCACGGGTGAGTTTCTTACCAGAGGTTTCCAAGCCTCGTGTGGGTGCTTATTTTAGGTTCCCAAGCCTTGTGTAGGTTTCGGACTTCTTTCACCTGTTATCGTACATATGGGCTACATTCTTAAATGACAACTCTTCAAACTGATACTGCCAACTAGATGACGTGACCGAAGGCGCATCGAGGTCGCAAATGATGTGTCTGGAACCCAAGAAATGTCTTGGCTCTCAGGCCAATAGAACAAAACAGCTGGACCATGAGGATGCATAAACTTAACCAATGCGTCGTTTTGTTCTATCGAAACTTCGACAACATTGCCGATCTACCAATCGTTATTGTATATGCAGGCAACGTAGTTACCGGCAGCCAGCTCATTCAATATCAGAGTCGGGGAAGCAGAAGAAACCTATCAACAAAGACAACTGTATCGTTGGAGACTTGTTTGACGTGAATGGCAGAAGAATCAACCGGTACGAATTGATGATGGTCTCTTGTTCCTGGAATCTTACTGCTTTCTTCCCATCTCTCCTCTTGAAATTGCTTATATTCTTCGACTTCCTCTTTTGGAACGTAAATGCACTTTATTTCGTTTGCGTTTTCATCACAAAACTGGAATAAATCCTTTGGCATCAAAATTTGATTGCCGGATGGTCTTTGAAGGCTTGCACGGGCAGTCAAACGCTTGGTAGTGTGCCGGCTCCATTACATGACTATTAATACACTAATAATACCAGTTATTTATGACTATTAATGAGCAAAGTGCTGAAAATGTGACTGAAAATCATGAAAAACTGTTTAGTTAGTTGCTATGGCCATGCCCCCTACAGTCTGATGGTTGCCATAGCGATAGTTAACACAGATGAATGATTACATTGGTAGTACCTATTAATACGCTAATATTACACGATGTTTGTGAGTATTAATAAGCGAAATGCTGAAAATCTGGCAAAAAATCATGAAAAACTGTCCATGATGTGCCATGACAACGCCCCCTGCAGTCCTAGTTGTTGCCTTAGCACCGGTTACCACCAATTAATGATTGCATCCGCCTTGATTTACAGTTAGCATATGTATCCACATAATACACATTGCTGAAAGCTGCACTTAACCACATTATAGTATACGCCAACCCAACAGTAGTACCCCCACTTTTACCCTGTTTTACGGCCCTTATATGGTTGTACTATATTGCATCTAACTCTAAACTTTTCTTGAAAAACGTTATTTTTTGCCCATTTTACACAAATTTACACTTTGAGGAATTAGAGTTAAATTGTAAACTTCGTTCTATTGAACAGAGAAATTTGCATAGTATATGCTGACAAAATTTCACCTGTTTTAGCTTGAAGTTTACGGCATGTTATTAGCTTGCTGTAACTTGTTCAGATTAGGGATCAAACCGAGGGCCGTAGCTCCATGAGTATTGCATCGATGACCCTAAAATTTTGGCTTTGTTCCTTCTAGAGACATGGGTGGTCCTTAGGTGCAGATCGAGAGCTTAACAATTGGGGGGGGGGGGGGGCTAATCAGGTGGTTTGGCTAATTTAAGTTATTTCGAATATCCACCTCCCCTCTCCTGGGGTCTTTCCTATACTGAAGTTTGTAAATGTAAATTTGTAAAAATATTACAATATTAAAAATCTTTACAGTTTATCTAACTGGTGTACATTTAGGACCAGTGGGGGAGGGGGGTATATCCCCAGTATCCCCCCCCCCTAAATCCGCCACTGGTCCTCCACACTAAATTTCAGCGAAGTCTGAGATGGTCGCCCGGAGAGCCTCTGATCACTTGACATGGAATGACCCAGGATTCAAACCAGGTCGTTCTCACCAGAATCCAGAAACACTGGACCACTCCGAACTGGTAAAGCAGCCTGAAATATTGTGGATGTTTCTACCATGTGCGTATTGGTAATAAACTTCATGAATTTTTTTTCTCTGCAAATTTTGAGAAGAGCATCTTATGGCTTTGCATAACAGCTTAATTGGAAGAAAATTGTACGTTTTTTTCGTCAAAATCAGTGAGTCAGTGTAGGTAGTTTTTAATAATGTTATTTAATAGATTGCAGGAAAACAGGAAACTCAAAAGATTTTTTTTAATTTGTTTTAATTTTAAGATTCAAACGCCACCAAATTATTATTCCTGCCATGGAGCATGAATATCGTCATGGATTACAACATATATGTAACAGGTAATAAAATCTTATCAAAACTTTAATAATCCTTTGCCCCTTTCAGTGTTTTAAATTTGAAAATTGTAAATTGCCATACAAAAATATTTTAAGAGAGTAATTAAAATATGATAATTGAAATATCTCTGTAAATAATTTAAATAACTATAATAATTGAATAGTTAAAATAAAAATTAATTTTATTAGTAATAATATTTCTTTTATTGTAACAAGTCAAGAAAAATCCCAAGCAGGGTTAATAAATAGAAAAAAAAAAGAGTAGCCATCTAATAAAACAAGGTCATTAAAATACAATTTTGATAACTTAATCCTTTTGCTGCATAAAGAGGATATATCCATACAAAATTTCATTACCTTTTCCTGTGGAAATCTGATTCATCTGACAGGGTTTAAAAAACTTATGCTGCTAAAAGTGGATAATTCCATCTTCTCAGGAATGAAAATGAAATTTAATTACGCAGCAAGAGAGTTAAAACTGTAATGTGAAGGATTAAAAAAAGATCGTATAGAGGTTAAAATTATTAAAAAAAAAAAAAAAAAAAAATTTGAGCCTTATAAATATGCTGGTGGCAAATAAAAAATGAGCACCAAGATGGCATGATGCCAAATTACTGAGATTTTACATGAAATGAAACAACTATTATGATCACAAATATAACCTCATATAACATTGTTTTTTCGTAAATAAAGGGTCTCAGTTTCTTTATGTCCAAACATTGGGAATAGTGTAACCCCCCCCCTCCCCTTTTGCTGTAATGCAATTGATCATACAGGTGACGAATATCATCCTTAGGAATGTCATTCCATGCTTGTTCCACACGTAGACATAACTGGATGAGAGTCATAGCAGTTGATTGGAGAAAGGTCCAGTCTTGTCTTGCTGTAACAGCATGTCTCCCATGTTATCCAAAAAAGGACCAGGACAGACTGGATGATGTTCTGGGCATAAGAGTAGCATTCGATGTTCCCTCCACAAACACCAGATGTGAGTGACTGTTGAAAGACAGCACCCCCGCATCCTTACTGCAGGAATGAGCTCTGTGTCATAAGTGTATACACAATGGAATATGCCTCTCACGTTGTCTTTGATGGACACATATATACAGGGTCGGGACACATTAATATGACCACCTCTCCTCGAACATGTTGGAACGTCCCATGGTATGCAGATGAAAAATTATTGCATATCATTAAAAGCTGACAATAGCAGACGTGTAGTAGCATCCGTTAACACAGCAATTGTCGCCGTCATGGGCAAAGCAAGTGACCTGTCGGACTTCCAAAAGGGGATGATAGTTGGCTATCGGGCCAAGGGGGAGCAGCATTTCAGAAATGGCCACCTTTGTGAACTGCTCTAGGGCTGCCGTTGTGAAGGTGTACCGTGACTGTACGAACCAGACATTTCGAGCAACCGAAGAGGTAACTGTGGGGCCCCACGGCCATCGATCCTAGAGGCGAGCATTGGTTACACAGCCCGGCCAAGACCAATCGGCATGCCACTGTTGAGCAACTGACACAGCAAATGAACAGTGGGGTCACTAGGCGTGTCAGCACCAAGACAGTGCAACAATCCCTCTTGAAGTTGGGGCTCCGGAGCAGGCGTATGGTAACAGCACCCATGTTGATGCCTGTGCATCGCCGAAAACACTTCCAATTCGCAATGGACTATCGCCATTGGACCTTGGCCGAGTGGCAAAGGGTTGCTTTCTCTGATGAGTCACGATTTCTGTTGAACAGAGTAGACGGACGATGGAGAATTCGCCGGGAAGCATCTGAGAACAGGCATCCCGACACCATCGTTGGCAGACGACAGGTTGGTGGGGGAGGTGAGACTGTTTGGGGGATGTTTTTGTGGTATGGTCTGAGTCCACTGATACCGCTGGAGGGTACACTGAATGCTGTTTGTTACCTGACGATCGTCGCAGACCAGGTACACCCCTTCATGTCGACAGTGTTTCCTCAGGGTGATGGCACCTTTCAACAGGACATAATGCTCCTTGCCATACTGCCAAAATTGTCCACGACTGGTTCGAGGAGCATGAGGATGAATTCAAGCTACTCCCATGGCCACCAAACTCCTCGGACCTCAACCCCATTGAACATTTGTGGGACCATCTCGACCGCCATGTCCGCAAGCTGGACCCTCCACCATGCACGATGATGGAATTACGGGATGCACTGATCGCCGAATGGTCCCAGATACCTGCAACCACCTTCCGAGGACTTATTGACTCTCTGCCACATCGACTGCTGTGCTTGCCACCAAAGGTGGATATTCCGGCTACTAGCAGATGGTCAAATTAATGTGTCCCGACCCTGTAATTGCCACTCATGCCCAGATGGAAACTACTTTTCATCACTGAACACTACTGGCCTCCATTCATTCCTCCAAGGTAGTCAGTTATTGGTGCCATTGGAGTTGTATCTGACTGTTGTGGTGTAAGCGGAAGTCTTGCCAAAGGAACCCATGACTGCAGTCCCACTTCCAGGATACGATTGCAGATGGTCTGAGCTGACAGATGTGGAGTGTGTATGGTTCTTATTTGAATAGATGTTACTGTTTGGTTTGACAGAGTGGCTATCCAAAAGTCTGTGCTGTCCTGAACTATGTCTGCAGGTGAATAATCTTTCCTTTTCTCACAGTCTCCAATAGCCATGTACTATAGTCACATCCTGTCCAGCAGAAGGACTATCTTGATGACTTTCAAACATGTTCCATGATATTTAGCAGTACTAGACAATCTAAACAGGCACGGGTATTTGGTTCCAATTGGTTGCTGCTCTCAACATTGAATTTAGCTGGACTACCTGATAATTTGGAGAAATGTCCTTGGAGGAGAATAAAATATTTGATACAATGATCTTGCTCTTTTTTTTTTTTATTTTAAAGGAATGAAGTAAACATAAAATCAGTCCATGGCACAGTTGTGGTTTGGCTGCAGAACGATGCAGGCTACTCAAAATGGGGACCAACTGCAGAGAGAGTCGAGGCTCTACAAGAAGCGTACAAATTAAATAGAGATCAAGAGCATCTTGTTGAAGTTCATGATTCACAGAAATAATCTTTTTTGTTTTCATGGGGGGGAAACCGAGGGAACCATTTATAAAATCTGCATTTAAAGGAGGATTTTTAATGTATAAATTATAAATAGGTATAAATATGATTCCTGATGTGTATATAAAATTAACTTTAATCTTGCATAGTTCATAATTTCATTTAATGTCACGTAAACTTGTATAAGTAGAAAGCAAAATGTGTTTTAAGTGGAATTATATGAAGGCATCGTGTAAATTATATGTTCATTATTGTAAGTAATCATTTACTTCATTGTTTTATTACATATATATAAAAAATATTTTTTAAATTTTGGTTTAATTATGTTTTATCAATTAATGGGATTTAATTTAAATCATGACTATAAGGAAATTTATTTTGTATTATAAAATTTATGAGCCAAATCATCTATTATATAAATCATGTTCATAGATTCTTTAATTTTTAAAAAATTAAATTTTTCATCATATGTAAATATACAACATTTAGAAGAATCAGTTATCATTTAAAAAAAAAAAAGTCACCATTTTACTTCTCACAAAAAATGTCTAACTATCCATTAAATTTAACTTAACACTTTTATAGAGAAACGAGGATAATTGTTTTAATTTTAAATGTTTTCCTGTTAGGGAACTTAGTTATAGATAGTATTTTTTCTTTAAATTTAGATTGTTTATGCTAAGTTAAAGCTTCATAATTTTCTTTTATGTTATCTCTTTAATTCTCTCACTGTCTTCTCTCACACAGTTTATAATCGAAGATTCTAATTATTTTATGTAATTTTATTGCCTTTTATATTTTTAAAAATTAATTTTTTATGCATTTTCTTTTGTCTTTTATTCATTTAACATACTTATTGTTATTGGATGTACAATCAAGTTTACATCGTTTTTTGGTCAAAAAAGGAAATTAGTTTTTATAGAAAGATAATGATTATTTTATTCAAACTACAGTTGAGGACCGCAAATCCGGAATGCTCGGGACCAGAAACCTTCTGGATTTGTGGTTTTCCAGATATATTTAACTCGTATGTGTATATTTAATTAGTTTCTGACGACGGTTATTAAAAATTTCTTTTAAAATAAAAGCTTTCACAGATATACAGTGAAAGTAATTATTGACATCGGGATTTGTGGTTTCTGGATTTGAGGTCCTCCACTGTAGTTACTATTAAAACTTACAATCTTCCCCCACTTTTTAGGCAATAAGTTGATTCTGCAATAGAAGTCTGGTTGTTTGGAAGCAATCCAGTTGTCAAACAGATTTGTGATCACCTCATGAGAACTAAACTGCTTTCCAGAAAGGATGATGGCAATCTAACCATTTGGTAATCTCATGTCTGGTGAAATTGGCGAATGGGGTAATACATCCCACTCAAGTGCGTTTCATTACATGGTTAAGCACTTTGCAATGTCTCTTTCTCTCAATTTGTGTGGGGACTCAATTTCCTTGCTTTTGAACCATTCCTGCTGCTTGTAGATGTTGAGATATGCCATTGTAAACTCCATTTCTGTTTGGCATGGATATTCATCTAGTAATGCTTCCAAAAGCTGCATCATTAGATTTTTTGGTGCACCTTCATGTTTTGTCTTCCACATTGAATTCATTACTTTTGAATTGTCTGAACCATTCTCTACATGTGTTTTCAGTTAGAGCATGTTCACCATTAGCTTCCACGAGTAAATGGTGACTTTCAGCAGTTGTTTCTTTCAAAAAAGGTAATGCAGCAAAACTTTCTGCATATGAGTCATTCTACGTGAAATGAAACAATTAAAAAACACTACATTTTTATCGGAGTTCTTTTTTCTTTTTTTTTTTTTTTTTTTTTTTTAATACGGATTCCTGACATTACCCTAATGGTGTTGATTTTGATCTAACATAATTTCTTACGTTGTATAGATTTAATTCATAGTTCATTTTAAAGCTTAAAAATGTGGACTTTTAAATATATAATTTCAAAAATAATTGAAATTAAAGAAAAATGTATTTCACATGATTTTAACATTCATTTTGAAAATATTAAGTAAAAACAACACGTTAAAACACTATAAAAAATACTAACATATTTCTTGATGTTTGTTCTAAAGGCAACCCGGATTTCAAAGTGGAATTACTTTTTACATTCCAGGTGATCCAAAAGTGTGTTATAATTTTTTACATTTTTTCATGAAACTTTGTATAACAATTCTTTGATAACAATTTGTGTTTTATGATACATCGGTTACGGATTCAATGTGTTTGCCTGTGAACATCACAAATTGTTTTGCTAAAGAATTCGTCACGGCAAAACAATTATTAGTTTCATGAAAAAATGTAACACATTTTTGGATCACCCGGTATAATAAATGTGAAATGATGCAATTTGATTAAACATGTTAACTACTTAAAGTAATCGTCACTTCAAGGACGGAGCTGAGTCATTGATGTATCTTGGCTCCTGCTCAGACGTCAACATGGTGCACCTGATTTGGAAGTAGATAAAAAATAGCTCATAAAATAGCTTAATACTGATTGAACTATTTGGAATTCCATCCTGTAATTTCGTGGTGTTATGCAATGCATATGAGGGAATTAAACTATTTTTTAATGAGTTTATAAAATTAAAAGCATTTTTTCCCTCATATTTTATTTTGAATTCCATAAAGTAAGTTAAAGAAAGTGATTCAAATTTGCTTCAATTTGACATATACGACAATTAATTCCCTACGACGAATATAACCAGAGATATGCTTAGTTTTAAGTAATGAGATGCACGAAATTTTGACAACTTTGATAATTAATTATAACTAAAATATATTTTTATCTGACAAATGAAACTATGCATGCTTTACATTTTATCCACTAGAATACACTGATAGAGTTTGAGAAAAACTGGAGACCCTAAGGTTAATTATCACTCGATTTTATGTGATTTGATGTGGAATGACTCGTATGCTGTTTTTGGCACAAAATTTGACTTTTTCAATGCACTTAAAAGCAATGATATTCACACTCCAATGAAATGTCCTATACTAATTATCAAAACTTATTTCAAGGATTTTTCTTATATTCGTGTTGCCATTCTCCTTATATGAAATCTGGTCTAGCTACCCCATCTGTTTGCAAACGATGTAAACTTCGTCACCCAATACTTCATTATGTATTTCATTTTAATTTTTTGATTTTCTAATTACTCTGTTCCAAACAAAATGTTGACGCCACATTTCTACAAATGCTTTTCTTATTTTTCCCCCTTATGGGCATGCAGTATTTTTAAAGGCTTTCATTGATATCATTGTATACTGATGGAATTCTTAAAGCCATCAGACATGTAGTATTCATATGTATCGTCAAAATGGTTTAAACGAATGCATTTACTTTAGAATATTAATTGAAAATGTGTGTTGCAAGACAATCATAAAAATTTTTTCGCAGTGCATTTTGTTGATTATCTTTTGCACGTGACGTCATCATTTGGAAATTTTTATATTTTTTTGAAAAAAGAAATAATTTTCCATTTTCATCTCTTGTTCTAAGAGTGCTCAGTTTTATTAGCAAGTTTAATTATTTCTAACATAAATATCTTAATTATTAAAATAGCTTATTTTTTTTCTCATTCATTTTGATTTTAAGAAAGCTTTTACTATTTATAAAATGTAGGCCGAGTAATTATTTGCTCTTAACGTATGCCAAATGTTTCCAATTTTGTTATCGTCTATTTCTTTTCTTAAGGGAGATCTGTGCTATTATGAAATGTTGTATATATACATTTTCCTTTTGACTCAACACATTAAATATACAGATGTGTGTTGGGTTCAGGTAGAAGCCGAATTTTTTATCATACTTCTCAAGACCATATTTAACCCTTGATATTTATTTTAATTTTTATGCACTATTCATGTATTTACAGTAAGCCCTCAATTTCTTCATGATGCACACCCTCCTGCATTTCTTCTCTGGTGGTATATTGTTTCGAAATGTTTATATAGGTACATGTACTGTATACTCTGTGGATTGGATCTTGATTCGCCATTTCAACCTGTTTCTGTGAATAGTGTCACGACACATCATCGACTGCGTCCTTCAGGTGTAGTTTTTATAGTAACCAGGCCTTTTCCCAGTAGCATTGTTCAAAGCTGTCTGACCAAAACTATTTTCTATTTTTTTGAATGCTTAGTAAAGTAGGTCCAGGATCAAGATCTGATCTGCAGAATATAATTGAAACAACATCTTAAAGTTTTACATATTACCATTTTTCATGAAATACAACATGGAGATTATACAAATACATATTAGCACTTATTTGGATGATGGAAAAACTATTATAATTACAATAGCAGCAGTTGTAATTAATTTGTTTTTGTGTCTTAGTTCTTCTGTATATCTAAATATTTTATAAGGAGTTAGAGGAAAGTGCCAGTATAATGTTAGTCATAATTTTGGATTATTGCCATGGTATTTAATTAGAAGTAAATTTAACACAGCCAGTATAAATTCTTAAAGAAGTATATTTTAAATGCAACTTCTTCACACATTCTATAGAAAAAAATTGTTAAATAGAATGGTCTACGATGGATGATCACTGGTAAAACTGCTGAGCTAGTTTTTATTTAAATTTATGCTGTTTCGCTGTAAAATTGGGATAAAATATAATAAATATTAAATGTATTAAATATTGGCATTAATTGAGATTTCTTTCCATCTTAATTTTTACTACGTATTAAATAACATGCTGACAGAAATTGTCATTATTTATATCTTATGACCCTCACATTCTAGGAATCTTATATCAGATTGAATTGTTTTAAAATTTTTAATTGTTGCTGTTACATTTTAAGATGGTTTGATGATTGACAAATCAATATTATGTTACAAATATTTATATATCTTATTCTGCTTTAACTTCAAATTGTTATAAATTGCTATTTATTATAGTCTCTAGGTTGATTTACATGTTCAATCAAACCCCGTTAGTACAAAATTTGGGGAACCCAAACATTTTTTCGTGTGATCTGCTTTTTCCTTTAAGACTAGTCCATTGATAGGAGGGATATTTTGGTGACATGCCTACATCAAAGACAGGACAGTCAATAAAAATTCAGATTTCAATTTAAAAAACAACAACAATAAAATGAACACTTACTTGCTCTTTCATGTCCTCCTGTGTCGCTAATAATAGTGAAATAAACTTGCAGTAAATAGGGTTGTGAATATTGCGAATTGTGAAAGTTCATTGTTTATTTATTTTATCTAACTCCACGTGAGCAATTCATTTTTTTTTATATTGAAATATCATACACAGAGACAGGACCAGATAAAATTTCATATTAACCGGTTTTGTAATAACGGGGTTCAACTGCAATTTAAGGTATACTTCTTTTTTGCCATGATTTTATTAATGAATTTTACTTAAGCATTGTGGGCTTACTGCTGTATTCAAAAGTTCCTTATTTTTCATTTTTATTTGTACATTTTTTTTCATTGCCATGATATTATCTAAGGCTTAAAGTTCTTATGTAACTTAAAAGATCCCATTAATTTAATACTTTTTTTTTTTTTTTTTTAAATTCATTATGATAACTCATGTAATGATGACAATATTTAATACTGACTATTAATGATGTTTTATTTAAACAAAATCCCAGTAAAATGTATTCTGAAAGACTATCATACAATATATTCTATAAGTTATTGGAATGATTTTTCATTCAATTGAAATCCCTTATTATAGAAACTATAATAATATGCTTGCTTTATTATTTTTGTGTCAATTAATTTGTACCCATTTTAATTCCTAGTTATAAGTGTTTCTCAAACAAAATAGAAACAGTATTGTCTTAGTAATAAGTCTTGCGCTATATGCAAGATGATAAACATCTACATGAAAATTAAGTTCAAAAGAAACCAGTTTCTTTTAAGATATTATTTTAATCATATTAACACTTCTCAAAAAACAATAAGTAAATTTTATATATATAAGGAATAAGAATGCTGAATAAAATTTGAGCCACTCTTTTAAGAGATGAACTTTTTAACAACTGTAAATAAAAGTAGTTTTAAATTCATCTGTTGCATTTTAAAATTTCTTTCATATTTGCAAATTTTAGCATTTGCTTTTCTTTTATTGCTGATCATAAGCGTGTTTTTTTGTATAGGCAAAAAAAAAAAGTATTTATTAATAGAAAGTTTTGCTTTCTCTTGCAATATTTTTTTCTAATTCATTTTAATCTTACATAGGTTTTATAATTTCTTGGTAAATCAAATCATTGTAAATAAAAAAATATATCACATGAAATGTTTATTACATATATAACATGTTGTAAATAAGCCTGATGATTTTAGTTTCACTTTTTGTTGCTTTTCTTTTTTCCTTTCTTTCTTTGAACAACACTTTTAATGTGATTGTTTTAAATGCATATTGTTTTAATGATTTATAACCACTTTGTTGCTGATTATTTAAGATATTCTTATGAATTTATTCAGGATTAACAATGCATCTTAAAATGCTGCGGAAGGATGAACTTTCAATGGTATTTTCTATTATATGAACATTTCAACCAGAGTTATTTTATTGCAGTTGTAAATGAAAAAGTCATTATTTTCTAAAATATTGTTTTATTGGTAAATTTCAATTCAGGATCTAATCGTTTTAACATGTTAGAACATGAGAAAAACACATTAACTACAATAGGCTTTTTTTCCTTCCTAAATCGGAAAATTGTCGATGTTTTCCTTAGATTTCTAGATCTTTTCATGGATGTCTTAACTCTTCCTAGATAATTTAATTAATTAAAAATGTTTTCTGATATATCCTAAAATTGAAGATTTTTTTATATATATATTTTATTACTAGTTTATGTATTTCATTTAAAAATTAGCATGGAAATTATAATAATTTTGCAAGAAGAACAATTCGAAAAAATTAAAAAATTCGAAGTATTAATTCAAAAATTATATTTTATTAATTATAACTTTGTAAATTAAAATTTTTAATCTCTAATACAGTATACAATATTTGAGCATGAATTTGTATTGAATCATATCATGTTTTATAATGCAGATATTGTTTGCAAATTTTTAATATTAAAATTCATAAAAGTCTTTTTTAAAAAAGGAACATTAATTGCTTTTGCTTTGTTTCAATCAAATAAATTCAAATTTTTTATAAAAAATTTTTTTTTTTTTTTTTTTTTTTTTTTTTTTTTTTTAGTTGTTAAGGCAACTATGGTATTTTTCATCATATTTTGCAGCTACTTGATTACCAGGAAGGAGAAAGGATTACTGAGAAATTTTGCTGCATATAAATGAAATAATCCGAAGCAATTTTTAAGGGAAACGTCATATAAAACTAATACTGCTCGATTGCTCTTTTGCCGTGAAAATGCTAGGATCTCGTAGAAGATTTGGATGAAAGCCATTTGCATAACTCACTTCTTTCATCTTAAAGTGAGTTACAACAGTACAGTTTATTTCACGTCTAATTTGGAATTAATGAGTATGAAAAGTCGAAAGCAAATTCATGCAATTGTTAATGTTATCTTTTGCCATGCCAACTGACCGGTCACTTTCTTTCTATTTACGATTCTGTTATAAATTCGTTTCCAGTAGTTTTAAGCAGTTGATACAGTAGTATATGTTATCACTCCCTTCTATTATAATTATTACGTCCGATTTTAAATAAAATGGCTTCTAGCCAGGTTAGTATTTCGATGTCTTCAAAAAATCATTCCGAATGGTATTTCGTCATTGCTGGAGCAGAATAACACAAGAACCTTGTATAGCCCAAAAATAAGGAGTGTTAATATATGAGTAATTTTCCACGAATTGGAAAATTATCTGTACTAATTAAACTTCTTTTGTGGACAAGTGGAGTTTCCGTCCTCTCTTTCTTTGATATCTGTACTAAATTGTCCGAAGACTTTTTTTTTTTTTTTTTTCCTCTTTTCCCCCTTTCTCCCTATAAATGGAAGAAAAATTGTACATGAAGTACTTTGAAGAAATCAATACCCCCGAGGAGCGTATAGGAAAGTAGTGGAAACCCTGAGGTCATCTAATTTTATCTCTTTATCTGAACTTTTTAACAAGTGTTTTAGAAAAAATTTTTCTCGAACATATATGTATAAGTAAATGTAAAAAAAGAGCTCTATTCTTTTCGTTTTTCATCATTTTCGATCAAATTATACAGGGTGAATACAAAAGTCTGAACCCCCCTTTTATTTTTTGAACCGAAGCAGATATGTCAATTTTGATGAATCCAATGAATAGGAAGTTGTGGGTGGCCTATCCCATGGTGCACTTTTCATCATCCCAAATGTGCAAGTTAGAACACATTCAAAATTTATCTCAAAAACCGTAAGGGATAGAGGAAAAAAACCCAATGGCAAACTTATTCAGCATAAAAAAACAAACAAAATAAAAAAAAATCATCCAAATCGGACCAACCAATCACCCACAATCACGTGGTGAACTTGACCATTTCCGGAACAGTGTAGCTTGCCATCCTGGAATTGTTCTGTCTTCTGTGTGCTGAAACAGGCCTTTTATTTGCTTTTCCGCATGAAAGTGAATGTGAGTATGGATGGTAATTTGTTAACTTTTTTGATTTGCATGCTTTACATGGTGGAAATATCAACATTCAGTTTTCCTTGTGCAGTGTGACTGTAAGCTACAAACAGTTCACCACGTGATTGTGGGTGATTGGTTGGTCCGATTTGGATGATTTTTTTTTTGTTGTTTTGTTTGTTTTTGTATGCCGAACAAGTTTGCAATTGGGTTTTTTTCTCTATCCCTTACGGTTTTTGAGATAAATTTTGAATGTGTCCTAATTTGCATATTTGGGATGATGAAAAGTGCACCATGGGATAGGCCATCCACAACTTCCTATTCATTGGATTCATCAAAATTGACATATTTGCTTCGGTTCAAAAAATAAGGGGGGTTCAGACTTTTGTATTCACCCTGCATATCACATGACATACCCTACCTACACAGAAGTACCCAGACACCATCTGAAACATGGGGTATGCCATATCACATCACAAATAGCGTTCGAAGACGGATGAAACCCAAGTGTATTGTGTCTAATATTCATTGCGAGCGATGCTAGCAAGATGAGATGTTCGGAGGAGCTCGGTGAGATAATAGATGCCATAGGTGTAATTCCTCTCCTGCTCAACTATAAATGATGTCATCTTGAGAAGGAAACTTTTTGGAGCAGAAAGAGTTCAACAACGACCAGGCAGACTGCGGAAACTGACGGCAAGGGATCAGCGAGCTCTAAAGCGTGTTATAAAAAGTAATCGCTTTTCCTCAGCCAAAGAAATCACTACTGAGTTTCAAAATTCCTCTGGGGCCATTGTCAGCACTAATACTGATCGTAGGGGATTTAAACAAGATGGGATTTCACGGTCATGCTTCAGCGCTTAAGCCAAACGTCCAAAGGTGAATGCCCGACTCGTTTGGCGTGGTGTAAAGCTCATCGCAGCTTGACTCTGGATCAGTGGAAACGTGTTCTCTGGAGTGACGAATCACGGTGCACGTATCTGGAAATCCGACGGAAGAGTGCGAGTTTGGCGATTGCCAGGGGAACGCTTTCAGTCCGATTGTGTTGTTCCAACTGTCAAATTCAGTTGTGGCGGTATCGTGTTGTGGGTGGTTTTCTTGGTATGGACTAGGATCCTTACGACCAGTGAAGGAAACGCTCAACTGTGTGGGTTATAAAGACATCCTAGATAATTCGGTACTCCTATATTGCGGCAACAATTCGGCAGTGGCCCTTTCCTGTTTCAACATAATTATCCTGCTCACAAAGCAAGGGTCTTACACTGATGGCCCATGAAATGGACGTTGAAGAAATGGATTGGCCTGCCCAGAGCCCGGATTTAAATCCGATATAAAAACTTTGGAATGAATTGGAACGACGATTACAGAACAGACTGACTCGCCTAACATCTGCCCCCGATCTCGCAGAATTGAACAAAATTCCACCAGCTACGTATTGAAACATAGTGGAAAGCTTTCGAAGAAGAGTGGAGACTGTTATTGCTGCGAAAGGCGGACTTACCAGATACTAATTTGTGAAATAAAACCTTGTTTTCTCTCCGAATACTTTTGTTCAAGTAGGATATGTTGCCATAGTTTTAAAGACCAAGTGACTACCACCCTCACAACTCCGATCCCACTGGAACAATTTGGCCCAAACTTCACAGCAATGTAGATTTGCCTAGACGAATTTCACTTCTTTACATATCTAAATACCACATAGATTTTTTGCCTCCTCTAATTCCATCCCCGTAACTCCGACTCCAGTGCACAATCAAAATCCAACTAAATAGTGAAGTAGGACATACGGAGGGTTGATTCTGATAAAATGAGACGACTTTAAACGCCGCGTATGACCTTGACGGAATGTGATTTGCATGACTCGTCCACTATTCATGGGGATTAGCTTTGTATTGTTGTTTGGGACATTTCGTGCTGAAACATGGCTTCCAAAATCACAGCTTTTTGGGAAGGGTATATGTTTGGCCTTTCCGACGCTACCTTCAGTCTTTCGTGCATTGTGGAATTATACAAACGAAATGGTATTGTGTTATACAAAGCTACTGTGGGTCGAATAATCAAAAAGAACAAATTGCGACCATCTAATGAACGTGGACGAGCAGAGAAGCAGACCAGAAACAAGCCCCAGCGAACACGCCCAGCTCAGGTGGTGCGAGAAATCCGGTCTGAAGTGCTGAAAGAAAATCCCCCCATACAGAGAAGTCTAGCCCAAAGGAAAGGTATTTCACAGGCAACAGTCTCCAGAATAATTCATGACAATCTTGGGCTGGAGCGACGTCATAAAGCGCGCGGTCACAGACTGTCGGACAGGCACGTGCAGGAACGATTCACCAACGCCAGAAAACTTTATGAAAACCATCTTGCAGGTGACCGATGGAAGTGGGTTGTCTCCTTGGATGAAGCTTGGGTGTACCTCGATGACACCAACAAGCCCAGGGCAATTTACTATCGCGAAAGAGGGGGCAAGGCCAGGTCCGATTTTGTCCGAAGGTGCAAGGAAAAGTTTTCAAAAGGCTTCATGGTGGTTGCCGGATATTGCTCACGTGGACTGCTCACGATTCGTCGAGTTCCTGGAAACTGTAAAATTAGTGCAGCTTACTTCCAGAGTAATGTAATGGACCACATATATCGGCAAGATATCCCACGTCTGTACCCTGGTGAGCAATCAAAAGTTTGGATCCACATGGACAAGGCATCAAGCCACACTGCCAAGTCATCTGTGGCTTACTACAGGAAGATGGAACAGGAGACGGGCATACGAGTTATTCCCTTCTCTCAAGTGCCTGTAAAATCTCCTGACTCATCACCGATGGATTTCTGTGGTTTTGGTCTCCTGAAACGACGGCTCGGAAGTCGCCGACCAAGAACCATTGATGGGCTATGGAAAGTGTGTCAGCAGGTGTGGAACGAACTTTCCATGGAGTCCCTCAAACTCCGCCTACTTCAGTAGAAATTACGGTGCCGGGCGATAGTCCAACAACGTGGTTCTCACATCGAACACAACCGATGGTGGCGCCATGGTATTACACCATCTTAACAGAACTGCAAAGTCGTCTCATTTTATCTGAATCAACCCTCCGTATCTATGGCAAGCTACATTGCGAATTTTCAACCTTCTACTTAAAAAATGCAGAAAATATGAAGGGAGCAGACAAACGGTTATTGTGAAACCAATAAGTGCTCCATTCTTCCCAGTGGCTTTGATTGGCTTACTGGGGAGAATTAGAGGGGTCCATTTCTATATGATTTGTAGGTATGTAACATGAGTTCTGGAGATGATAATGGTTTTTTTTTTCTCCTTGGAGATGGAGTAATGTAAAGTTTACTAATGAGCGTTTAAGGGATTCCAAAAGGTTCCATCTTATTTAATTATTTGAGGATGAAGTAAAATAGCAATAATCTATGGAGAAGTGTGTGAAGAACTTGTGGATAATTTTCTAATTCTTTTTATTGAAGAACAGTTTGAAGATGAGCAGATCATTTTTCAAGATAAGCATCTTGTCATGGCACTGCAAGAATAAACGCTGTCCTACAAAATGAGGAGATAAAAAGACTTCCAAGGCCTGCACAAAGCCCGGATCTGTAACTAATAACGAAGGTGTGGTAGAAACTAAAAAAATAAGCAAATGAAAAAAAAAACCTACAAATAAAAATGATCTTAAGCTGCCTTTCTTAACAGTTTGTCTGAAATTGAACGTGATTATTGCAAAGATTAGTTCAAACGATGCCGAAACGTATCAAATGGTAATAAAAGTCAAAGAAAGTGCAACACAAAATTAATAGTTACTTTGATTGATGTTTTTGTAACTTATATTCTATGTTCGAATGATATTTTTCTAAGCTTGGAGTGTTTGAATAATTGTTTTCTCAGTGGTGTTTTAATTGTGATTTTTTAAAACGATAAGTATCACTCAAATGACGCAATTTTTGTTATTGGCATTAATAAATTTTTAAGCGGCACCTTGTAATTTAATTTATGATTTATATGTAAGGGTTGCAAATAACTGAAACAAATTAAGCTTACCAAATACGTTTTGTATTTTTTTGAATAATTTTTGCCAGGGGTTGTAGAACAAACGTAAAATTCTCACTCCCCTTTTGGCCAGTGCATATTTGCAATTTGTCCTATTTAAAATTATTCCCCTTAAAAAGGCATGAATGGGACCATTGATACTGTAGTATGAGTAGTAAATATGATGAGTCACCTTGAAAAATTCCACGCTTAATTTCGAGCTTTCCAAATGTACACCATTAACTAGAAGCTTCACTCAACAAAATTTCATTGAAGTGCTCATAAATTCTCAAATATTTTTGCTAATTCCAAATATTTTCAGGCATTTCCCAGTCCAGCTATTAGGAACTGAATCGAGTGCCTTTTTATAGTCAATCCAAGCCATGAACAAATTGATTTGCCTCTTAGTTTGAGTTCTTCAAAACTATGTAGTTTATCGATCAACAGTTGGTCTTTTGTTCCTTCCTCTTGAATTTCTACAGCATCCTTTCCGTTATACAAAGAGCAAGCCTATACTTTCACCCTTAGATCTGCTTTTCAATTATTATTATTATTATTATTATTATTATTATTATTATTATTATTATTATGTTGGGTTGATCATTAGTCTGATTCACAGCCAAAGGCCGATGGTTGCTAAACAGGTCGAGTCCTAACCAAGGACCTAGGAACTGTCTAGGTATCGTCGGAGTATTTACGGTATGGTTGTTTTTTGCAGTATTCGTATGTCTAGATCTGGAATGTTCAAACTGTCCAAATATTTTGGGAATTCCTTGGGTTTGCCTCTAAAGTGACAATTACTATTGGGATGACAGTCGATTTTTTTTCAAAGCCATTTGATTTCGATTTGCAGGTCGCGGTATTTGATCAAATTTTAAGTTTGTTTATTCTTCTTCTTCTTCTTCTTCTTCTTCTTATTATTATTATTATTATTATACAGGGTATTTTTAAATGAATGGTACAAAAGGAAAACATACCAACGACCGCTCTAACTTAT
>JAHWFO010098624.1:440014-454568 GCA_023313115.1 Rhysida immarginata | reverse complement strand
CCCAAAATACTGTAACATGAAAATTTCATTCGGCAACACTGAAAAGTCCATTTCCAAAATGCTCACTAGCATCATTGTCATTCAAAGTGGCGGTATTAGCGAAATTAAAAGCTTATTGTGTACTACGAGGGGCGTTCAAATTGACCTGGAGTTTATTTTTTATAAAATCAGGAAACTACTATAAAAAAAAAACGTACACACGCCAGTTATTTCTCAAAGAACTCTAATTGCTTTTCTACACATTTTTTCCAGTGTTTTGGGAGCATCTGGATATCCGTTCTGTAGAAATCTTCAGGCTGATGTCGAAAGCACGTCAGGACACCTTTTTCACTTCCTCATTGGAGCCGAACTTCTGCCCTCCCAAGAACTCTTTCAGTGGCCCAAAAAAGGTGATAGTCGCAAGGGGACAGCTCCGGGCTGTATTGAGTATGTGATAAGATGTCCCATTTGACTTCCCTCAGTGATTGCCTCAGTTTGGCTGTGTGTGGTCTTGTAGAAAACAAACACCACTGGTAAGGAGTCCTGGTCGCTTTTTCCATAGTGCCGGCTTCAGGGACGTCCTCAAAATGTCACAGTAGTTGGGTGCATTTATGGTTCAACATTATTCCATAAAATCGACATGAATGATACCTTTAATGTCCCAGATTATAGTCGCCATCACTTGCGTTGCCGACGGTGTCATCGTGAATTTCTTGGGTCGTGGTGAGTGCCGCTCCATGCTCGCACGCTTGCTTTCAGGAGTATGGTGATGAATCCGTGTCTCGTCGGTGTCACAACACGAGTTAGGAAGCTGTCACCTTCCCTATCATATCGCTGCAGCAGCATGGAACAGATTTCCACCCGGGTGGTTTTGTGATCCTCGGAGAGTTGCTTAGGGACCCATCTGGCATAGATCTTGTTGAATTTCAGCTTATCGTGGATGATGGTCTCCAAACTGCCAATTTTGAAGCCAATTCTCGGACATGAATCCGCTTGTTGTCCCTTATCAGCTCATTTTTTCGTGCGATGATGCCATCATTGATAGCAGTTGTTGGCCTTGCTTATAAGGTTCATTGCTGGTGTATTCTCGCCCTCCTTCAAACTTTTGTCACCAAGCAAAGACGAATGATCGAGACAAACATGACTAGGTGAACCGTCTTTGAAGTCTCTGATGAATTTCAGATGCTTTCACACCTTCTTGTAGAGAAACTTGATGAATATTCGTTGTTCCACTTTGGTCGGCACATCGCTGTCCGCCATTTTGTTTAAACAATCGGTTATCATGGCAACCGGATGAGTGGTGGTGCTGCATTTGCATGACAGGCGGTAATTGCCATCCCAACAATGAAAGTTTAGATTTTTGCAACAATGAAATTTACAAAAAATAAAGTCCAGGTCAAATTTGAACGCCCCTCGTAGAATACGCAAAAACTTCATCGGTAATCGTTATTCAAAGACGTTTCCGGACCAAATTTGTGAAAGAAGTACCTCACCGTCACAACGATGGTGAGCATTTTGGAAAGACGGACTTTTCAGTGTTGCCAAATGAAACTTTGCTAAATAAATTCATTATTGGGAAATTACAAAAGTACGATTTATTTTGAATTACCCTGTGTTAAAAATGTATATTTTACTTTTAATTACACGCCTCTTTAATTCATGAAGAGCTATTCAAAAGGTGAAGCAGGTTTTAAATATTTATTTCTAACAAATTGTAAAATACACAAACGCATTCCGAACATCACTGGATGGAAAAAGGTTCAAAGTTTTAAAAGATCGCATAGAATTTCCATTCAAAGTCACGCAGCGGGGCTGCGATTATTACACTAGTCAACACACATTTTGTAACTAAGACCACACAAAGTGTTCTTAGTAGTAATTTGTAAGTAGAATCCGAATCTGCTTTTAGATTTTTTCTATCACGTCAAGTTTCCAAGTTATGCACATCGAGACTTCTATGTTAAAATAATGGGAGTGAAGAGAAGCGGCTACATTGTTAAAGTATCCATATTTTGGGGCCGCAAGGAAATTTACCAGGCCCCAAACGCTGAATGATTTAAAAATGTTTCATTGTAAAACAAGAAAGCTGTGGGTGCTAGAGAATTTAAAATTTATATTCGTAATCAGCAGAAAAAATACTACCAAAAATCACCCACTTTCATTTTGTTACAAGAAAAATCTTAAATTTTGTTGGCCAGTGGGTATTGGCATTGAATGGGATTTCTAGGTGGCCCAGGGGCGAAACTCAAGCTTTTTCTGTCTTTCAAGATGGCCGCTCGACAGTCAAAATACCATCATCATCATCACAGTCAACCATTTGCAATCCATTGCTGGATGAAGGTCTTCTCTAAACGCTTCCATTCTTCTCTGTTTGAAGCTTTGGATTTCCATTCGACGCAAGCCACCTTCCTTATTCCGTCGATCCACCTTGCATGGGGTCATCCTCTTGGGCATTTAAGGTCTCGAGGGTACCAATCCAGAATGACTGTGGTCCATCTCATGTCTTGCCTTCTAGCGATGTGACCAGCCCATTGCCATTTAGAATGTTTGATCCGTTCGACGATGTCAATCACCTTCGTTTAGCTTCTTATCCAGCTGTTGCATTTTCGATCTCTTCTTATAATTCTCAGCATACATCTTTCCATGCTTCTCTGTGTTGTCTGCAGTCTTTGTGTTGTCCTCCTTCCTTAATGAAGTCCATGTTTCAGCTCCATAGGTGAGTGCCGGAAAACAAACTGGTTGAAAACGTTTCGATTCAAGCTAAGTGGCATGCTGCTCTTCAAGATAATGCACTCCATGCTGTTCCAATTCGTCTGTTAACTTCATTCAGAATGTTGCCATCCATAGTGATTTCTTGTCCCAGGTAAATGTAACTCTGTACTTCTTAATCACGATGCTGCCTGCCATGACCTTCTGTTTTGGAGCAAATGCATTGAACATAACTTTTGTCTTCTGTGTGTTCAGTTTCAGTCCTACACGCAGGCTAGCCTCTGCTAGTTTTTGTAACATTTCCTCCGATTCAGAAGGACTATTACTGGTGATAACGATGTCATCGGCAATACGAAGGTGGTTAAGGAATTCACCGCTTATTTTAAGTCGTTTTTTTTGTCCAGTTCAGTTCCTTGAAGATTTCCTCTAAAACTGCTGTGAAGAGTTTTGGTGAGATGGTGTCTCCTTGTCTTACTCCTTTTCCAAGGTTGATCCTTGCTTTTCCTTTATCCAGACGAATGGAGGCAGTCGCTTTACTAAATATCTTCTGGAGAATACAAATATAGCTTCCGGCTATTCCCGTTCTTTCCAGAGCTTTCACCACAGTCGAAAGCTTTCTCAAAGTCGATGAACGCAAAGCAAAGTGGTACTTCATATTCGTTGTGGCGTTCGATAAGTTCTCTTATAACTTGAATGTGGTCGATCGTGCTATATCCGCTTCGAAAGCTCGCTTGTTCTCTTGGTTGTATCGAGTCTAATGCTGAATCAAGTCTGTTTGTCAGGACTTTACTGAAGATCTTATAAACAACTGACAAAAGGCTGATAGGGCGATAGTTCTGGATATTTTCTCTGTCTCCGTTTTAGAAAAACAGAACAATCATTGCATTATTCCAATCATCTGGTACGTCTGACATCTCAAGGCATTTAGTGAAAAGACTTGCCAGTAACTTGTTGAATTCTTCTCCTGCTTCCTTAATCAGGCCGATTGTAATTCCGTCTTCTCCGGGGCACTTTCCTTTCTTCATGGATATCAACTAATAGCCTTGTCAACTTCCCCTTCCATAACCGGTGACACTTCATCTTTTCCTTTCAGTTGGTCTGCTCTTCTTACGTCATTATCGTCCTCACATTTGTAAAGTTTATTGTAGAAGTCCACTACAATTTCGATGATCTCACTTCCATTCTTCGTGATTGTGCCATTTGCTCTAATGAGTGCAAATATTCCTCTTCTTCCGATGCAGAGCTTTCTCTTCGCAGTTTTCAAACTCTAGTTATCTTCAACCGCCTTCTAGACAAGATTGCAGTTGAACTTCCGAACATCTTCTGTGATGTGTTTCCGTATTGTTTTGCAAAGCTTCGCATATTCTATTACTGATCTTGTATCTTCTCTTTTTGGCTTCATTTTTTCATTAATTTCCTCGTTTCTTCTGTGATTTTCGTCTGTTGTTTGGAAATTTATTCTCCAGCTACTTCCTATTTCTCTAGTTGCTCCATTTGGGCTTTTCTATGTCCATTTACGCTGAGGTTTCTTCTTGAAAAAGTAGTTCATGACGTACAGTTGTTCGCACTCTGCAAATTCCACCAGTTTGTTTCCTCGTTCATTTCTTGTGCCAAATTCATGACTACCAAGGAAATTTTTCTCCTTTCTTTTTTTTCTCCGACACGGGCGTAAAAGTCGCCCATGACGATTTTCAGATAATAATTTCCTGTTTGGTTCATCTTGCTAACTTCATCAAAAAAGTCATCGACTTCCTCATCAGAGTAGCTCATGGTTGGCGTATAGACCTGTATCGTCTCGACAGTTGGATGACCAATCTTGCAATTCTCTCGGAGGCACTGTCAAGCTCAGTGATTTGATTTTTCCATTTCTTATGAATAAGGAATCCAACACCACTAACTCTTCCGTCGGTTGTTCCTCTGTGGTATCGTACGTGCCCACTGTTCAGCTCAATTTTATCTTCACCTTTTCTTCTTAATTCGCAGAGTCCAATGATATCCCAGTTGGTGCTATCCACTTCTTCTTCTAGTTCTTGCAGACGACTCTCTGAGGAAAGGGAATGTCCGTTATAGATAGCCAGGGTCAGTGTTTTGTGGTGGCCAGGTCCGAACCGGATATTTTTAGCACCCTCTTCCTTCATGTCTTTGCTGGTTGCCACCGTAACCAGGGACAATCTGACTGCCGAGAACTGAGGGCCTTGGCTGATTTTGATAGGTAATCATGGCTGATTTTGAAGAGTAAGTGTTTAGAGAGTAGTGGGCCAAGATCCTTCGCGCTGACCCAGTGCGTGTTGGAGGAAGCCCATCCGCGTCCGTTCACCATGCACAAGGCATGATTACTAACAGGCTGCCCCAACTGGAATCAGCTTTTAGGACATTAGGCTTCTACTCCTAGTTGATTCCTTTAAGTCCTTGAAGGCAATTAGAGGGTCATCCCCTAGTTATGAGTAGAACCCATTTGCAGTCAAAATATGAGCTTTTCATAATGGAAGGAAGAGGCAGGCTGCGCTGGTGTATTATCTCTATCTGCGTGCTTTAAACAATTCAACAATTTGAGTTAATGCTATTTGGCCATTATCATTAATATCCACGCAGTATTAATTTGATAATAAATAATGAATATAAACTGGAGCTGAATCTTCAAACAAGGGGTAATGATATTATTTGAAAAAATGGAAGGAAAAATTCTGCGACCTGGATTCGGAACCAGGAGCCTTATATGCTCGACGCCTCTACCAATTGGACTATCACAGACACCCGTACCGTACAGGCATGCTGCCACTAAATGTCTTAAAGACAACCAAGTTGTCAAGTTTTTTTTTTTGTTGTTGATTTTATTGTTTTTCAAATAATATCATTGTGTCATTTGCTTAACATGACCAGTCTAGAATTCATCATAGAGTTTTATACTGAGGAACTCTAGACCAGTGTAGAGTGCCTTTATAACCAGGTTATAAAGTGTAGAGTGTAGAGTGGTTATAAAGGCACTCTAGACCAACATTTTTCTGAGGTACGCTTTTATGAATACAGTTGCCTCCTCTCTCTTATATCTATCTCTGAGGTAGCCTTGTAAAACTTTGAACCTTCTTCTATCCAGTGATGTGCGGAATGCGTTTCTGACTTTTACGGTTTGTTTGAAATAAATGTAAATATTTGAAACCTGCTCTATCTTTTTGAATAACTCTATATATGAAGTTTTTGTAGCCAACAGCTTCATTTCCGATGTAATTTTTCTCTCACTAGGTTCATATCAAATCTTGATACTGTATAGCACTCTCTATACAGAATTCATTTCAGAATATTAAAAAAAACTTGCTTTAACACAAAAACCCATTTAATATAATCTCCGTTAAATTTCACTCCGATAATCTCCGTTTAATCTCAGTCATTTTTTCCGTGTGCCTAAATTACTCCATCCTCATAATTGATAATGCTATAGAGGGTGGTCCATTTAAGTGTAGACATGGAAATGCGTATCTCGAAAACAAAGGATTGTACGAAAAAATGCCCAAAATCAAAAGTGAATTACTTCGCGGGGGAAATTCATTAGCCAAAAAATTAGTCCCCCCCCCCCCTTGTGGGGGAGGGTAACTTTGAAATCTTGAAATCTTTTAAAGTTTTGAACCCAATTTTATCGATGAAAACAAAGAGATAGAGAGTGGGTCTTACAGACATTCCTATTCTATTTTTTAATGGTCTTTAAGAATCCGAAGTCAGAATTTCAAAAATTCAATATTTTTCAATACACACGCATAGACTCTGTCTCCATAGGACTGCTGCCCCCCAAGACTTTGCTTGTGCACTATCATTCTTAAACTTCTCCCGCGAAGAATTCACTTTTGATTTTGGACATTTTTTCGTACAATTCTTTGTTTTCGAGATATTTCCATGTCTACAATTGCAGATAACTACAGGGCAGTATAACGGGAAGCCACCCGCTCGATTGCAGGGGTCGGCTCGACATCAAATGATAATTGGGTAATTTTATTTTGTTAAACTTGTTTGTTTGGCGAAGGGCATGACCAGTTGAGCCAAAGAGGGGCGCGCAGGGTAGGGGGTACACAAAAAGTAAACACACTTATGAATGTCCTCCGCAGCTAGAGGGAACCAACAAACAAACCAAATATTCAACAGAGGAGAATAGTAAAAATATAGCGTTTCACACTTTTATTATTATTATATTTGGAAAACTTAGAACTAATAAAAAACTCTTTCACCACAACGATTATTGATTGAAAAAATACAACCTGATACTGGAAGTACTTTTCGGAAGTACTTCAAGGGCAAACTTTGCGAAACATTGAAACCAGATATAAGGAGCATATGGGACACAGGAAGAATGGAAGAAGCAGCCAGTCCTCCGTAGCAAAACATTCAATCGACACAGGCCACGATTTTCCTAACAACAATGTACATCTGATAAAATCAATAAACAAGAAACACCTGCTGGATGCTTTCGAAAGCATTGCTATCCAACAATCGGATAGTAATTTATTACTTAACCTAGATAGAGGCCCAATCAGCGACTCCCCTCTAATTCGGTGGTTGAACCAAGTAACCAATCAGAGAAAATGATTTTTATGTTTTTCTTTTATTGGTCGTTGTTCCTTATATATACTCAGCTGTTTCAAGACACAGGCAGTTCTCTCAGATTCCGTGAGGTGCTCCTGGGCTGCTGAATGATGGAAGCAATTGCTTCCGAAAAGTACTTCCAGTATCAGGTTGTATTTTTTCAATCAATAATCGTTGTGGTGAAAGAGTTTTTTATTAGTTCTAAGTTTTCCATTACAATTATCCACATTTGTCTTTTTTATTATTTATTATTATATTTGGTCGTCACGGGCTAACCCGGGTTAGCGGACACAGGGCCAAAGTCACGAGACGCAGCAAATTCCATTTCATTGCACGATTGCGCATGACTATAGGCGAAGTTAAGTACTACAAACGAAGGGAACAAGAACGACAAAAACATGACAGTTTTGACGTTCACCCCCCCCCCCCTCCCGACTGTGGAAACTGCTGGCTGCTGCAGGCCACCTTCATCTCCCTCCATTCTGCCAATCGACCGAGCCGGCCCCTGCAATCGAGCGGGTAGGCTTCCCGTTATACTGCCCTGTAGTTATCTGCAACACCCTGTACAGGCTGTTTCAAAAATATACAGGACAGTACTGCCATCACCTTCTAAACTTCAGGCCTCACAACAGACGATGAAAACGTCATCAATATCAGGCCCAAACAACAGCGCTCTTAGCAGGAGGTAATAAAAAAAAAGATTTCTTCTTTGCCGATTTTTCATGCAGTCAAGAACAACATAGCTCTAAGAATATTTTGCACAATATTGTAAAAATAACAGCAAATATATTTTTAAATAATAATATTAAGGGGAAAAAACGATTCTTGCATTGATAAAATTACCTTTGGCTAAGAGCGCTGCAGTTTGGGCCTAATATTGATGACGTTTTCATCGTCTGTTGTGAGGCCTGTTGTTTAGAAGGTGATGGTACTGCTGGGTACTTGCCCCTATCCTCTCGGTTCAGGGGCCGCTTCATAAAATGGTAATTGGGAAATTTTATTTTGTTAACCCATTTACGCCCAAATTGGTAAAAATGGAGATTGAGACTTCATATCTTAAATTTATATTCTGTAGCATGTAAAGACATAAAAAATAATTTACAAAGACATAAAAAAATTACAAGAATACGAGTAATTAAAATGGAACTTAAATGGAACTTAAAACTAATTAAGTAAATTAAAATGGAACTTAAAACTAATAACATTTAAAAGATTACTAAATAACAAAGCTTCTAACAGTCCAAGTAATCTCAAGTCCACTGTCCTGGCAATAACTTTCACACCTCGTAGAAACGAACTTCATTGCTGACTCGGCACTTGTTTAAAAGGTGACAATATGAAATGACAACCTTGATAACGATGAAAAATTTTGAATTTTGAACTTAAGGTCCGAAAAGTCCAAAAAGTTCACAATAAAAATTTGACGAAATGAAATTCCGAAGGCAGTCCAATAAATAAACAATTATTTCATGATACTTAAAAATTAAACATGCTCCATGATAACTTAAAAATAAATATTAAAATTAAAAATTACTTTTAATTCACTTAACAAGAAATACTAAGTAGTGACGTCAGTTCCTGTCCCGTTGCCTAGCGATTCCAAACTTAGATTTTTTAAAAAATTACCAAGTAACCACAAAAGTTCTTGCCGCTTTTAATTCCGGAAAACAAAATGATGTACACAAAAACTAGCGTATCGCTAGTCCCTAAAGTAATCCCCATTGGCATCTAGCACCTTCTGCCAACGTGTCTCCAGGTGATCAATATCCTGGCTGTAAAACTTGCCGGTCTTGGACTCTGTGAGTGCCTTTCACAGGTCTGTATCATTGGTGTAGGATTTTCCACGAAGATGGAAAAGGTGATAATCTGGTGAGTAAGGTGGATGATACAAAGTATCCAAGCCAAGCCGCTCTATGGTTTCCCTGGCCACCCACGCCACATGTGGCCGGACATTGTCATGAAGGAAGAGTACCCCAATGCTGGCTCTTTCTGCTGCAATGCCTGTTGCAAACGTTCCAACTGCTGGGAGTACAGGTCCCCAGTGATGGTTTGGCCAGTTGATAGCAGCGTCTAGTCCACCAGACACAGAACATGATCTTGCGTGGGTGTAGGGGTGGCTTTCAGGTGTGAGGCACGGTGTCCTGGGGTGATAACCAATGTTTGTAACGCTTAGGAGTGTCATACAGGACCCACTTTTCGTCACTGGTAAGTATTCGATTGAATATGGGTGTGTTACGATGTCGAGAAAGCAACGACATGCAGGCTGTTACTCGTTGATTCTTGTTGGATTCCGACAATGTGTGGGTACCCATTTACTCAACTTGTAGGCTCAACTTGTAGTCTTTCCTAAGCTGTGCAGGTGAAGTCTAACTACGTCATCTAGCAAATTCTCCCGACCTGAATTTCTGGAAGCAATGCCTTGTGGTGCGTTCATTCATAGCATCATCCCCAAACGCAAGACACATTCAGCGACTTGATGCTATTGCTGACAAGCCCACCTTGAAGTCATAAAGCAAACAACACCTAACCATCTCCTTCGATACCTCCATTTGTCTTCACTTCTGCACCAGATGTGATTGATGTGAATGCCCAACAGCCCAGTATTTATACAGGCTAACCTTCCTGCTCCCCCCTGACAGATTTTGGACCACACTGTACACTCATTTGCACATCTTCTAGCACTTCTTTTTATGGCAACATAAAAACGGCAAGAATTTTTGTAGTTGCCTGATATATTCTGTCGTCCATAGATGTCGTCCAATTTTTATATGTGTCTGTAAATTATTTTTTATGTCTTTACATGCTATAGAATATAAATTTAAGATATGAAGTCTCAATTTCCATTTTTACCAATTTCGGCGTAAATGGGTTAACAGAATAAAATATCTTAATTATCATTTTATGAAGCGGCCCCTGAAGCGAGAGGATAGTCTACCCAACAGTACTTCCTGTATATTTTTGCAACACCATGTATACAGGGTATCCCATTTAAACCTGACAAATCAAAATAACTCGAAAATACGCATCATACAAAAAAATAATAAATACTTGTTTAAGTCTTTAAAATTTATTATGTGGAATAGTGGTTTTGGAGTTATTTTTCTTTCTATATGAAATTTCAAATGGGCACCTCCATTTTTTGGCAGATTAGGATACTATGCTAAAAAATACGAAAGTTTTGAATGAAACATGTTTTTGATTCGTGATAGATGGCGCTGTAATCGCACAAATAAGATTTTTCATAATTAATTTGTTGGTGGCGTCTCTTCATGGTCCGTGCCCATAGTACTTCAGAGACAATCCGCTATAATTGTTAGACATTTACCTCTCTAATTAGGAGGGGTGCTTAATCAATTTTTGAAAAGTGTTCCATGCCGCTGTCATTCTCTTTAAACTTTGCATCATGGATTATGTAATTGTCCAAAAAAAAATGAAATTGAAATGATTTTCATTTATGGTGAATGTAGGAGAACTTTCAACGATGCCCTCAATTTGAATGCTGAGCGTTTTCCTGAAAGAGTACGATCACGTTCTTCTTTTGTCCAGAGTTGTTAAACAGTTTTCTACTGACGGAAGTGTACATCCGAAGAAAAGAACGCGTGCAGTAACTGTTTGTGGAGAAAATAATCTACATGCGAGCATCTGAAAAATATCGCACAATCAGCAGGAATTTCTCGTATGAGTGCTTGGAGACTGCGGAAGTTCATCCGTATCATGTGTCCTTGCATCAGGAACTAAATGGCGATGATTTTCAAAACCGACTAACGTTTGGTCAATGGCAGTTGAGCAAATACAAATGAGCCAAAACTTTTTTGCTCGTGTACTATTCTCTGATGAATTAACTTTTACGAACTATGGTGTGGTTAACCACCATAACATGCATTATTGGAGTGTAGAAACCCATACAGGATTCGAGAAGTAAACCTTCAGTGTTCTTGTTCGGTTAATGTTTGGTGTAGAATAATTGGCGATAAACTTAGCGGACTGTAAGGCGATTGACGATAATTTGAATGGAACAAATATCGAAACATTCTTGAAGACGAACTACCACGATTGCTTGAAGACCTGAGTTTGGAAGTGCGAAAGAACATGTGGTTTCAACAGGATGGTTGTTCAGCACATTCTTCGTTAGTAGCACGCGAAGTATTAGATCAGGATTACAATAGTCGCTGGATCGGTAGAGGAGGACCGGTGCAATGGCTAGCCAGATCACCAGATCTTACCTCCCCCCAGATTTTTTTTTTTGTGGGTTTACCTAAAAGATGTCGTTTATAAAGAAACGCCTACAACCAATACCGCCTAGAGAGAAAGCCTGCTCACGGAAAAACCATACATTGTTACATCACCTACGGTAGGGACAATTATGGGCTTATTATTGGTAGAAATTGATTAACAATACCCTACCGTAGGTGATGTAACAATATGACGTTTTCGCGCTCAAGCTTTGAGTAGAGGTGGTGTTGCTACAACTCGCGAAAACATGAAGCAATGAATAAGGGATTGGGGTATTGCTACAACTCAAGTTTGGTAATATTGGATAGCTTTTTTAAAAATATTAAGCACATACTTTTTGAAGGAATCATGGAATGTAGAACACGTAGTTTTTATTTCTTGTATGATGCGTATTTTTCTAGTTATTTTGATTTGGCAGATTACATGGGACACCATGTATATCTGTGTTCTGTGTATTCTGTTCAGTGAAATGCCATGGAAGAAGTAGAATTCTTCCATGGAAATACTGTCCTACCTCTTCAAATATTATATAGTCGATCCATCCTTAGTTTGCTGAAGAAGCGATGGACATGTCACTTGTTATGTATTGTTTATTTTTTGTTGTATCAATTCCAACAATTGAAAAGGCCATCACATCTCGGGGTAAACTAAGGCTGGATGGACTATAATTTTTTTTTCTTACATGACTTGCACTATTGAAGAAGATTTCTTTCCTTCTTACATTGTCAAATGGCATCTGGCTGGCTGCTTCTTTTTTAAAGAGAAAGCGGTCCCTGAAAGGAAGTCCAGTGGAGTCCGGCAAGATTTACGACCTTCAGGATTTGTTCATTGCACAGGAATTAACCTAATGGCACCTCTGTTAATGGCGCGCGAAAAGTGCCGTGAAGCATTAATGGCGAGTGCGTTTAAGTCAGGCACGGACGACGTGTGCTGTTTATCAGCCTTTCATTTTTGCCCACTAAAGAATAAAGGGAGAAATGTTTCCATTATTTATATTTTACATCTCACAGGAACAGCACCCAGTAATAGTATAGCATGATTATTAGGAGCTTTGCTAAAAAGATACTTATAAGAACACATGCTTGGTATGTACGTTTATTCGGGCGGATGATAACTTGAAAGCGATGAACTTTTTCAAATTGTGTTTTCAACAATATGATAATCGGGATTAGCTTGGCCGTATAAACTATTCAGGCTTTTTCGTGGACCCCTTCAAGTGAATTTAACGTGCTTTAACAGTGACCGTTAAGAATACCAAGATAGGGTATGTGAAATAACACTAGATTCCACAGCCTACGAAAAAAACAGGCCTAGGCGCTCAAAATTTACCTGAACATAATAGTCTGAGCAACAATCCAACCTTCATTATCTCCATCTAGCATTTTATCAATTTGATTACGCCTCTTTGTCCTGTGTTAGTTTAGCTTGAACAATTGTGGAAACACTACACTTCTTTTAAAAGTAATTGGTTATCATAGCGAAAAGGGAATAGTGAATGTAGAGAATGTTGAACAGATATGGGTTATGATTTTCTATCAGAGCCATGCATTTTAATAAAATCTTGTAAACAATCCAAGAAGGAACTCTAGCTGTGACGAGAGTTTAAAATTTAGCTCAAGTTCCTAATAAACAACGGAAATTTAATTTCTTCCACATTTACGTCTATTTTATTGCTCAACGTAAACGTTAAAATTCGAAGCAATTCCAAATAATACGAATTGCTTTATGGCAACCATAGTATGTCTTTTTTAGGAGTAAGATATTCCATCATTAAAAACTGCATACAAACGATATACTGTATTATTAAGCCCATCCATATTTATAGGCCTCGGTGGCTCAGTGGTTGCGTGATCACCTCTGATGCCCGAGGACGCGGGTTCGACCCTGGCCGAGGACGACGAGGATTTTTTCAGGGGGAAAATCCTGAGATCACGCACTTCCTTCGGAGTAAAGCCGTTGGTCCTGTGAAGTTGTTTGCCGGCTGCACGTTAAAAAACCCTTGCGAGGCAAAATTTGCGGCCCCTATAACGCTGTCCTGAAATGACCATCAGTTGAAAAGGACGTTAATAACAAACAAAACCAAACCACCCATATTCCTTTCAATTATTCATAGTATGTCTTTTTCGTAAGCTACGTGTTCAACCAAGACTTCCTAAAAGGAAAGCCTAAGCACTGAAAATTCATACATTGTTACATGATCATAAGATGTCATAAAGGGGTTATTATTGGTAGAAATACGATTAAAATGGAGGTTCAACCAACATCACCTAGATAAAGAAGGCCTGCGCTCTGAAATACGATTAACAATGGCCTTTTTCGCAGGCCTGGGCACTCAAAAGTCACCTGACCATAGCAATCTGAGCAACAGTCTCCATCTAAGATTTTAATAATCAGTGTTGTTTCATTTCTTGGAAACAATGGTCTTTAATGATGAAAAATAGGAAATAAAATTCCACATCTGGAATCGAACCAGGAATATTACGCCTTAAGAAAGACAATCCCAGCCTGCGGACTAGGTAACTGCTCTAATACAAGCGCAAAGGACATATAAAGAGCATAATGCTTTCAGGTCCGCATGGTGTAATTGGTTAGCGCGTCGGCGGCATGAGCCGAAGGTTCTTGGTTCGAATCCAGGCTATGGAATTTTCTTTGCTATTTTTCATCAATAACTTAACAGCTGAGTTATGGCGTATGATTAAACCCTCACGGGCCTATCTACCTTGAGCTATTTTTTTAATGATCTTTATCTAGTTGGTGTTAGTTCAATCATGGCCTTCTAGAAAATATCAGGCCTCAACATGAAAAAGATAAACATTGTTACGTCGATCTGGTTGTGTGCGAAGCCAACGAGAAAGACAGGCCTCGAAGTGAAAAAGTCACCTGACCAACTGGGTCCGAACAACAATCCAATCTTCATTGTCTCCATCTTGGATTTTAACAATCAGTATTTTTTCGTTTGTTGGAAACAATGAAGGCTGGATTGTTGTTCGGACCCAGATGATCAGGTGACTTTTTCGCTTCGAGGCCTGTCTTTCTCGTTGGCCTCGGGTTGTGTGCGAGGCTA
>JAHWFO010098624.1:389185-434173 GCA_023313115.1 Rhysida immarginata | reverse complement strand
ATTATTATTATTATTATTATTATTATTATTATTATTATTATTATTATCATTATTCACCAGGCGGCGCAGGGCGGCGGTTGTCTGCTCCTCTCTCTCTCTTCATGGGGAATCCAAATAAAAAGGGAGGACAGGGAACCATTGGCTTTTGCCCCTCTTGTAATTCTGCTATTCATGGACGGCAACCATACATTACCTGCAACGGTGACTGCCACCTTGTTTATCACGCAAAATGTGTTAACGTTAAAAAAGACGAAGTACAGAAAGTGAAAGCAACATGGAGGTGCCCGTGCAGTTTACGAGTTGATTCAGTTGTCTCAGGAGAAAATGAGTGCAGTTTCCTCTCAGAAGAAAATGAGTGCGCATCTATTAACACAGATAAGTATAATTTTGCACAAATTTTATCAGCTATTAATGAGCTCATCGGTGCGGTTAAGGAATATACGGCTTTGGCTACGAAACTACAGGAAGATAACAGAGAAATTAACAAGAAAATTGATAAGATTCTCGGCGTATTGGAGGCGAGAGATATATCTCTTGTTGCGTCTCATCGAGATTCGACCGTGGAAGAGTCTAGCAAGTACGATATTAGCGGTTTAGCTATTCATGGCGTGCGTGAGACCGTCTCGCACGAATCAATTAAGGCGAAACATTCAAGTGGAGTACTTTCTTCTCGCGTAGATAAAATTAAGAAAGATAAGAAAAATACAATCATAGGTGCTAACGCTAATAGAGATGGTCCAATTAAGGCTGGATATATGAAAGAGAGGGAGAAGAAATTGTTTGTCACAAGATTGGAGCCAAATACCTCTGTAAAGCAGTTATATGACTTTGTTGCTGATATTTCCACCTCAATCTCCATACAGAGATGCGTTAAGCTGAAGACTAAGTTTAATTCGTATTCTTCTTTTGTATTATTGCTAAAGGAAAAAGATTTTGATTATTTATTTAGTTCATCTTTTTGGCCGGAAGGAGTGTTGATTTCCTTGTTTATTGGCAAACTTTACGATAGTCAGATAGACTCGTCCTATTGCAAGAACGACTCAGCTTCGGGTGGCTTATCTCTTAAATTAGATGAAGTAGACACTGTGCGCCAGGAGGAGGGCATGATCAACTCCGATGGTTAATGCTATTTATTACCAGAACGTTCGCGGTTTGCGAACCAAGATGGCTCGAACTTTTGATTTTTCGGCACAGAATCCTCAGTTGCTATATTGTTTATCTGAAACCTGGCTTAATGAGTCTATTTCCAACTTTTTATTGTTTGGTCGTGAATTTAATGTGTATAGGAGTGACAGAACTATTAAGGAACGAGGAGGAGGCGTTCTTATCGCCGTTCCGGTATCTGTTAGAGCTAAAGATTGTCGATTCGTTACTACCGTCAAATGTATCGACGTCGTCGCTGTGGAAATTGTTCGTCGTACTTCGGCGGGTAGATCTAAACCGGTAATCATAATGAATCTTTATATGCCCCCGCTTTTGCGAAATAATGAACTGGAATGTTTTTTGGAGGAAGTTACGGAGTTTTTTGCTCATTCACCCGCGGACTGTATTATTGTGGGCGATTTCAATTACTCTGATTTCAAAGTTTATGATGATCATGCTTACTATTCCAGGTTTAGAAAATTAATTACCAGCAGTTGGATAAAAGAGTTAGACCTTAATAATGTTAACCATTTGCGGAATAGATACGGCGATAATCTGGATAAAATTTTTTCTAACTTAAATCTGCATGTAACTGCCACAGATTCGCCCCTTGTTGACCCGGATGATTACCATCCTCCTTGTATTGCGTATTTTAAGGACGAGTTGGAAACTTTTTCGCCTCCCAAAGATTCGTGTTACAACTTTCGACGTGCAGACTTTCAGAGTCTTTATCGGAAAGTTGCTAATAACGATTGGTCTAAAACGTTAAAGTCGTTGGACGTTGATGAGATTTGGAATGATATTGTGACTGTTATCAGTTATGCTGTCTCTGAAGCCGTTCCTATGCATAAGCGACAAGTTAATGGATGCATTTCAACGAGGAAGAATAGATCAATGCCAAGGTTCCCTAGTTGGATTTCTGCACAAACTAGAGATGCTTGGGAATGTAAACGGAAAAGACATAAAATGTATAAAAAATCTTTGGCCCAAGACGATTATTTGTTATTTGCCGAGGCCAGAAGAGCGTTTAAGAATAGCTGGATCAACGATCGTATGAATTATTTTAAATGTTTGGAAGAGCAAGTTAATAATAACCCTGTTGCCTTTTGGGAAACTGCCAAATTGTGTCTAAACCGCAACAAAAATTTTAAAGAGCCTCTGGATGCTAATGCTTTGTCGGAACTTGCTCATTCGTTTGCGTCAACTATGAGCAATAATCTGAAAATTTGTGTGAATGAAGATATTTTGACAGCGTGCTGGAGCACTTTAGATAAGAAGTTCATTTTTCAACCTTTGGTTGCACAGCAAATTTTAGATCGTGCTCGGAGATTATCTGCGTCAAAAGTCTGCACTTCTCCAGATATCCCGGATTTTATTTTTAAAGGCTGTTTGTCAGCAATTATCTCTCCATTAACCCACCTCTTTAATGTATCGCTGGGGTCTGGACGTTACCCTGCTGCATGGAAGCAAGTGGTGATTCAGCCGATCCCTAAAAAAACCGAACATTCGGCTAAACCAGCTTTTCGTCCCATCACTTTAATTTTGTTTCCAGCTAAGCTGTTGGAGACTTTAGTTGCTGACCAACTTTCTCAACACGTTGACGCTCATCTTCCAGATGCACAGCACGGTTTTCGTTCACAGAGAAGTACACAGACTAATCTCGCCATATTTTTGCATCATATTACCCATTCTCTTGATACTCGGTCCCAGGTCGATTCACTATATTTGGACTTCTCAAAAGCGTTCGACAAAGTTAGTATCCCCTTGTTGCTGCTTAAACTGCGATTTGTTGGATTGGACTTAGTGGCCAATGACTGGTTCAATGATATGCTCACAGGTCGGGCTTTCAGACTAAGAAATCAGGATTACTCCTGTCCTCCCTTTTATATCAAAAGTGGTGTGCCGCAGGGGTCTCCTCTGGGCCCTTTATTGTTTAACATTTTTCTTGCTGATCTTGCATATGTTTTAACTGATTCCCATACTAAAATCATTATTTATGCTGATGATGTTAAACTTTTTCGGACCATTAACGACTGGTCCTCATGCCACGAGCTGCAGGTCATGCTCAAACGAGTGTATCATTGGTCCTGTTGTAATGGGCTTGAACTGAATGCGTCCAAATCATTTGTGATGTCCTTCAATCGTTCTACTGCACCGTTTGTGTTTAACTATGTTATTAATGGTACTCCCTTGGTTAGAACTAATACTTTGAAGGATTTAGGAGTGGTTATGTCACACAATTGTTCCTTTTCTGAGCATTTAAATCACGTATATCTGGATATTTCACGTCGCATCGGCATGTTGAAGAGGTCCATTCAGTTCTTTACGGAAGCAAAAACTTTTTTGCTTCTGTTTAAGACTTTTGTGATTCCTAAAATCATCTATTGCGCGTGGATTTGGTTTGGGGGCAATCAACAAGTTTTACATAAAATACAACGTAAATGCCTTAATTTTAAAGCTTTCATAATAAAGAACTTTGGCAATCAGCTACCTTTGACGTCCGCCCATTTTCATAACATTTTTAACATTGCGCGTATTATTAGTATTTCACTTTTTAACATTCTTGTCGGTATTTTTCACGCTAAGTTGAGCGTAGGTTCTTTAGTGAATGATTTTAACTTTCAGAGTATTAGATTGACGCGTAGGGGCTTCGTTTTTACTCCCTTGTACAAATGGAAGACGTTTATTTCACGGATAGATCCGGTGTATAAAGTGATTACTAATTACTTAGATAATTTCAACGATGTTTGCTTTACGGCTTCTGATGAACTCCATTTTTCTCTTTTCTCATAACGCCTGTCTCCTCGTCCTTTCCGTTTTTTTTTTTTGTTTTTTTTCCCCTATTCATTTTCCATCTAATTTTTATTATTTCTATATTATTTTATTATTTTTTAATGTTTTTATTCGAGAATCGCTGTGTTAATGTTATTATTTTTTGTTTTATTTTTCTATTATAAATTTTTATATGTGGTTCATTAACCCCGTTTTGGGCTTAGGCCTGTTGGGGGACAACACGGGGCCTTGCACCCCGGTTTATCTGGTGTGTTTCTCTCCCTGTTGTTGTTACAATTATTATTAATTATTATTATAATGGAATCCCATACGTCCATCCAGGACCTGTATGGCCAGAGGCCCAAGAATTGGGTCCCTGGATGGACCTGGATTGACGACTGCTGTATGATAGTCGCAGCAGCCGGGGGGGGGGGGGGTGAAGAATCGTGTTTCACTGATGGTCGCCCATCCAGTGACTAGCCGTGCCTGGTGTTGCTTAACTTCACAGAACTAGAGTGTTCAGTCACGGCCTCCTAGAAACTACCTGGTAGTATCTAGAAGGCCGTGGTTCAGTAGAAGCCCACCAGGCCACGGCCTCCCGCCTAATCTCGGATTTTAATAATCAGTATTTTTTCGTTTGTTGAGAAACAATGAAGGTTACATTGTTGCTCGGATTAAGATGGTCAGGCAACGCCACTTAAAAAACAAAACCTGCTTACTGCGTCAACAAACGAGGGCTGACAATCCAATCTTCATTTGTTTACAACAAACGAAAATATACTTCTTGTATTTAGTGTTTTTTCGTTTGTTGTAAACAATGAAGGTTGGATTGTCAGCCCTCGTTTGATGACGCAGTCAGCAGGCAGTAAGCAGGCCTTGTTTTTTAGGTGGCGTTGGGTCAGGTGACTTTTGAATTTCAGGGCCTGTCTTTCTAGTTAGCTTTGGGTTCAACCAACACCTTCTATAAAGAAAGCCTCGGCACTGAAACGTCATACATTGTTACATCATCATATGTCGTCCTTTGTTAATCGTTTTTCTACCAATAATAAGCCCTAAATTTGGATGTTAGCAATCAGTGCTTTTCCGTTTGTTGGAAACAGTGAAGGTTACATTGTTACTCAGGCTAAGATGGTCAGGTGACTTTTCCGCCTAAGGGCAACACCTCTTAGACAGAAGGCCTGATAACGGAAACGTCATACATTGTTACATCATCATCCGAAGATACGTTTAATCGCATTACTACCAATAATAAGCCCTGAAATGCGATTAAACGTATCTTCGGATGATGATGTAACAATGTATGACGTTTTCGCGCTCAGGCTTTATCTTTAGGAGGCGTTGTCATTATTCGACCAAATTTAGGGCTTTTTTTGGTAGAAATAGGATTAACAATGGTCGACTAATGATGATATAACAATGTATGGCTTTTCCGTTATCAGGCCTTAAATCTAGGTGGTGTTGGTAAGGGCAGCACCACCTCTACTCAAAGCCTGAGCGCGAAAACGTCATATATTGTTACATCACCTATAGTAGGGTAATGTTAATCATATTTCTACCAATAATAAGCCCAAAATTGTCCCTAGCGTAGGTGATGTAACAATGTAATATTTTTCCGTGAGCAGGCTTTCTCTCTAGGCGGTATAGGCTCCGTGCGGAGTTAACATTTCCGACCTCGATCCCATCTGGTGACAAAAATTAGCATTTTCTGAATGAGTCATTTCCACTGCTTGTATTCATCACTGCGTTCTAAACTGCATTTTGTGGTTTTCTTTTGGGTTTTCTCAGGGCTTTAAAGCCACAAAAAATTTCTACTAGCCATTATATCCTGTATCTCACGGCATGGAAGGGCAGGATCTCATTCAATAACTTACAAATTTAATCACCAGATGGCAAAAAACGCCAATTTCAGTGCTGCCACCCGTGGTGTGCACGGAGCCTATTGGTAAGGGCCTGTTTATCCGAGACCAACGAGATAACAAGGCCTAGTAGCGGAAAAATCACCTGAGCGTCGGGGTGCCAGCAATAATCGAAAAAACACTGTTAAAATCTAAGATGGAAACAATGAAGGTTGGATTGTTGCTAGACCTTTTTTGATCAGATGACTTTTCAGTACTGGAGCCTGTCTTTCTCGTTAGCATCGAGCCAACGTGTCCTATAAAGAAAGCCTCGGCACTGAAACATCATATATTGTTACATCATCATAAGTCGACCAAATTTAGGGCTTATTATAGGTAGAAATACGATTAACAAAGGACGAAGTATGATGATGTAACAATGTATGATGTTTCAGTGCAGAGGCTTTCTTTTAGGAGGCGTTGCTCGAGCACCACCAACACCGTCTAGACAGAAGGCCTGCGCACAAAAACGTCATATATTGTTACATCACACTGAAGCGGCTATTGTTAATCATATTTCTACCAATAATAAGCCCTAAATTTGGCCGTTTGATGATGATGTAACAATGTATAGGCCTTCTGTCTAGGTGGTGTTGGCACCACCCAAAGCCAACTATACTCTGTCCAACGAAAGTTGGAGTGGGGGTGTCCAGTTAAACTTCCTATTTCAATTGTTAGACATTGTTGCCAAAGTAGAGTCAACAATGTCTAACATTTGAAATAGGAAGTTTAACTGGATACGCCCACTCCAACTTTCGTTGGATAGAGTATAGAAAGACAGGCCCGGGGCACTGAAAAGTCACATGACCAAGATAGATCGAGCAACAATCCAATCTTCATTGTTTTCAACAAACGAAAAACACTGATTGTTGAAATGCAAGCTAGAAAATTGAAGGTTGGATTATTGCTCGAGCTACTTTGGTCATGTGACTTTTAAGTGTCCCGGCATCACCACCTCTACACATGAGTAGAGGTGGTGTTGCCTCGGCGCGGAAAAGTCACCTGACCATAGTAGTCCGGCCAACAATACAACCTTCATTGTTTTCAACAAACGAAAAATATTGATTGTCAAAATCCAAGATGGAAACAATGAATGTTACAATGTTACTCGGACTAGTATTGTCTGGTGATTTTTCCGGGCCGGGGCCTGTCTTTCTCGTTAGCCTCGGGGCACCACCAGAACGACGTAACAATGTTTTATCTTTTCCATGTTCAGGTCTGGTAGTTTCTAGAAGGCCGTGCTACAGCCCAAACTTAACAGTATATTTTAACAATCGTTCAACGTAACAAAACTGTCAGCTAATGCTACTTGTTCAGCAACAAATACGTGAATTATATGAACGTGTTTACTTGGTAAATTGGAATTGCTTTGAGTTTTAACGTGAACATTGAGAAATAAAATAGACATAGTACATGAAAGGAATTAAATGATTTTTCTTTTTTCATTAGAAACTTTAGCTAAACTTTAAATTCTCAAATTTAAAATTACTTCTGCATCACAACTAAAGTTCCTTCTTGTAATGTTTACATGATTTTATTAAAGTGTATGGTTCTGATAGAAAATCATAACCCGTATCTGTTCAACATTCGCTACTTTCACCACTTGCTCTTCGCTATGATAATCAATTAATTACTCTTAAAAGAAGCGTAATTTTTCCAAATCGTTCAAGCTAAACTAACACAGAACAGAGGCATAATTAAATTAAAACGCGAGCAGTTTAATCTTAAAATAAAAAGAGTAAAAACAGCATCCATATAAACAATTTAACTGGTTTTATTGATGTCTTGTATTGTTTATATGGATGTCGTTTTTACTCTTTTTATCTATATTTAAAAAAAATGCCTGACAACATGTCTATATTTTAAAATTAAAACTCCAGTGCTATGGTTATTGAATTTTCTAGAGTTGTCACTCAAGAACAAATATCATTAAACCAACAATGAATAAGCTCTCAATAATGATGAGTAAGCCAGGATTAGATGTCCTATTATTTTTTTCTGTAATTTATTCCTTTTGGTATTAGTAATATTCTATAACTGAAAAGTTATTTGGCGGTATTCTAGACATATTAAAGGAACCTGTATTTTAATCCGAGAGTATCTTTCTTTAGTTTGTATACCATTGTCTTCAGTTTGAACATGTATTCGAATGCGAAAATATATCCCGAATTCAAGGGAAATAAAATTATGATAGGAATGACGAGAATTTGCTTTGAAGTTGTTCAAGAGATTTAATTTTTTAAGGTTTTATTCGCTTCAGACTGTTCCACTATTGGAAACAGGAAGTAGACTGGTGGTTGGGATGAACCACGCGCCTCCACCTGCAGCCTCACAAATCTGCTCTCGCGATCGTGCCTTCTTTTTCAAGATGCAAGAGGGCCTTGATTTATTCCTAGGAGCCAGTAAATAAAACAAGAGTCGTCTTCCCACCCCCAGCCTAACGCCTCTCTCCACCGGGGGTTGCGTGCCGTCCCTTTCCTTGGGCGCAGACGCTTCACCTGTCGTCCTGTGATGCAACGTCACTCTCCACCCAAATGACTGTCCGAAACAATTTCTCGAGTCCATTGCAGACAACATTCATTTTAACCCTTGAACCAGTAGCCATCACCGGATGTGAGCAGGAGAGGCGAGGAGCCCCCTCAGGCCAGATGGTCTACGTGCGCCAACAGCTGGTCATGACGTCATGTCCCGATAGTCTCTTCAGCGGAAATATTTGGCACGCGTCTCTCCATCCCTCACTCCCTCTCCTTCGTTTTCTGTCTTCTTCCTCATCCGATTCCACTACGCACGCCCCTCTTCTTCCATCTTTTTTTCATAACAGTTCTTTTTTTAACCCCCTTCCTTCCTTGAATTTCAGTTCTTTATAATGGTGGTTGATTAATGACGGATTTTGTAGGAAAGACGGACAAGACAGCTACCGGAATGTTGCTTCTCGAGTCAAAAGGATTCTTGTTGTGTGAATGGAACAACCCAGGGATTAATGTCTCTCTCTCTTCGACGGAGCTCTGGCCGTGAATGAGAAGATGGCTTTCGTCTCCCTACTAACGATCAGCTGCACTCAGGATGGAGGGATAGAGGAGGAGATGGTGTTGGGGGTGGATGGAGGGAGAGGGTCTTCGCGGCTGGTGTCATCTTGTCCGCTCAGCACGTGGCTCTGGCGGCACGCGCCTGGAGGCGGGGCTTCCACCGTTAATGATGCTGCTATTTTTACTTCACCTTCGGTGGTAGCGTCGCATCTCCTGCCTTCTCTTCACTTCACATCCCATTCCATCACATCCCTCTCCTCCTCCTCCTCCTCCTCCTTCTCCTTCTTTTTTAAATGTCTTCTCCCCTGCCTTCTTTTTCCTGGGTTCAACAGTAGCGCCTTTAACTTTTTACTACGCATCTGGGAGTATGCGGTGGTTGACAAGTTGGACGCAGATTCGAATCGCCTCTTCCACCGTCAATAACACCTTTCATCCACTGTCACGACGACTGCTTCTTAATCTCTCATTCGTCCATTCGTTTGTTAATGTCGATCACAGATTAAAGCTGTTTGTGTAGTTCACATCAAGAGTAATGTTCTTTAGAGATGAAAAATATTCACATTACAAGAGTTAAAAATAAACCGTGGATATGCAATATTTTTATAATAGTTTGTAATATCTTACAATAGACAACACTATTAACATTTAAACTGGCGAAACTTAATATCAATAATGAATAAATGTAAGGGTTGAATTCTAGTCTAAATGATGGTAACATCGTTATCGAAATGTACATACCTTTTGGTAAAGCAATTTAAGTTGGGGTAAACGATGTATCACATACAAGCTATCATAACCAAAGCGAACTTAAAATGTGTTCTGAAGAGCTTAAACGTGAATATATGAATGGGTAAATGTGTTTGATAACTCGTAAGGGTGAGTGAAATTAGATTGTGTAAGAGCATGTTTGAGTGAGATGTATAAGTGGATGTGTAGAAATAAGCACGTGCTTGTGAATGGGTGAATAGTGTATAAGATAGTGAGGATATAGAGATGAAACCATAAAATCAGAATATTTATGTATGAATTATATAAATTAAAAAATTCTAAGGTTTGTGAGTTTAAGTAGCGAAACCAGATGCAAATAGTATTTGGCAATGAGATATGTCCTGTTCCATTCCTTTGCTGCAATATGGCTCTTATTGGTTGAGTTATCTCCTGCTTCCATCATGGCACCTCATTGCATTCATTCAGTGCGGTTAGAACTCTTTTCGCGGGGCCCCCTCTAGTTTCATGCGCAGGTACCCCTCCAGTAGCGTGTATTTTGTTTACGAAATATTTTGAATTAGCATATTTTATCTCAGAATTATGAGATTTAATAGAACTTGAAATTGATAATTTCTGTCAAAAAACGCGGGCTCGATAGCCCAGTCGGTCCAATCGGCCCATATCCGGCTCTGACTGCACAGGGTTTACCATTCTTAAATTTAATCGCCATATTGAATAATGAATGAATACCATCATCCGGTTGATGTGTTATATTTCCGTACCGAGTGGTCCAATTTTGAAACTGTTTCAAATTTAGGCTTATTATTGGTTTTATTATCTGCACTTACATATGTCCCATCAGTAATGATTGTCATATATTGAGATATAGAATATCGATAATTTTGATTTTTAGATAGAGTCCGTGATAATATTGACCACTGGTCAGTACAAAAAATTATTCATTTTGGTTCATTTTGCTTTGACCCATCATTTCGAAATATAGTACGTATTTATATCGAAAATTATATTCTTGGCCGATATCTCGGGAACTATTAGTCCCACAAAAATGTGGATGCGATATTCGTAATCCGCAATGAAAGACACATTCATTTCATATATAGTAAATTCCGCATCTTAAATAAAAAAAAAAAGTGCGGACAGACGGAAGTATAGAATTCAGTTAAGAACCTTTTAATTTCGTCGACAAGGAAACGGAAAAGACAAGGAAACGGCAATTAACTTCCAGCAACGGGTAATTATGAAATTTCAGGGCGGTGCACCAGTGTAGTTTTATACTGCTTACATGTATTCATTATTAAGTAACGGGCCAATGGAGCTACTTATTGGTTTTGCCATGTCTGTCTGTCCCCTTCATATTTTCTATAATTTTTGACGTACGAGATTGTATAGAAGAATGAAGAAGAAGACTGAGATTGGATTGTAGCTTGCTATGGGCATGTTCTACTTCACTATGCAGTTTGGTTTCTATTGACTCACTGGGGTCGGAGTTACGGAGGTGGGAGTTAGAGGGGTCCATCTCTCTATACGGTATTTAGGTATATAAAGAAGTGAAAATTAGTATGCAGATCCCTCTAGCCAAGATCTAAGATCTAAATTACTATGAAATTTGGGCCAAATTCTCCCAGTGGGGTCAGAGTTGTGGGGCACTGGTCATTGATCTTTAGATTTAGTAACGTTTTCAAAAGACAACATACGGCATAAGATATGCCATTCGATCGGAAATGATGAGAAACAAATGAAGGTAGAGTTATTTTTCCATTTTCTAAATATTACATTCGAGAAGCACAATTTTTTATTTAAAAAATGGGGTTAAAAAAGAATAAAAACTACGTAGATGAGCTGGAGGAGAGGGGGGGGGGGGTTAGTTTCTTGTTGATATTAAATGCCATCAATATAAATGTTAATATTGTTTTATACTGCAAGATAATACAAACTATTATATTAACAATAAAATATCCAAAATAAAAAAAATTGAAATCAATTAGCAAAAAAATGTAAGCTTCTGCCAAATTTTTCATGTTTCTTCCTGTGAAACTGTTTATTCTTTCTGAATTTCTAATGTTTTGTTGGTTGGTTTGTTTGTTTTCAAGTAAATATATATGACCTTTTTTCAATATTTCTCAGGGGATATTCTCTTTTTTTCATAAGCCCTTTGGTGTATCAGTGATTTTTTGACTGACCACTATCAAAGAGTGGTGACCTGTATTCGTCCATCCTAACCCGAAAAATTCATTTCACTGCAATCGATTTAAAATCTCACGATTCATAAATCCATTATAGGACGCTATACATTGTATATACGCTGTATTATTCACGTGTAGAACAACCAACGCACGAAATCGCTCCTATTTAATACTTGCCACAATGGAAGATTGAATAAAGTTAAACAAAACAATTACTAAATGCCACTCAGAACATTAACCCCCCCCCCTATACGTGGATTTTTCTTTGCCGTTTTATGAGTGTTAATGCTTTTGTTTTCTTTATGCAAAGAGTGGATTTCTACTAATCGGTGACGCTCTACAACTTTGTAATTGGAATTGTTTTCTCTATCTACTATGTTTCAAAAGTTAGTTTTCGTAATTTCTCAGCACTATTATTTCTCCGTATTATCTAGGGGCGCTGCGAATACTTTTATTCGAAAGCACTAGATAATACGGGCACGGGCACTTTCCTATAGATAGATCTGACTTTTATGACTCTTAACACCTTTTGTTCTAAAAGTTACTCGAACTGATTCGGGAATTTCCTCTACCCCTCTAATACTCTAAAAAGAAATTTATTTTTTAATTATGCATTAATGAATCCTTAATGAATAATAAATATATACGTAAATATTTGCCTAAATTGATTAGGCAAATCTGAACTCAACTAGAAGATTAGAGAATTACGCCTTGCGAAGAATACGTATAAAGGAAGGTTCTCATTTCAATAAGAGAACGGTGAAAGAGTCATCATCATTTGCTTGTAAATAATTACTGATAGAAAAGAAATGTTTAAGTAGAGACGACGAAAAAAATTTCCAGACTTTCATTGGTTGAGGTAAAGCCTTTAAGTCTTTTCCTTCCAGGAGCTCACCAGTTCGTGTTCTCGTCACAGAGGACTCTGGCACAGGAAGTGACGCATGGCTCCCATCTGGGCGAATGGATTGTTTACAGCCGCCGAGGCAGTAATTGGGAAGTGTTTTTTTTTTTCCTTTCCTTTTCCCTCCTCCGTCGTCTTCTTGAAATATTTGAGTTTTCGGCGTAACATCTGTGTTGATTGCGGAGCTGTGTCTCTCAAGCGGCATTGGCCTAAAACACAGGCAATGGATACGCTGCACTGACCAATCACGAAACGGACGACAGCGCTCCTTTTCATTACAATGTATACATATTCACGCAAAGAGAAGTTGTCGGAAAAGGGTGGAGGGGAGAAAAGGCAGGGGAGCGTCGAAAAAAATAGTTTGAGATTTTTTTTCCTCCATTAATTTTCAAAGATGAATGTTGGAAGAGCAGTGAGGGACCATAAAAGGAAGCCAAACCCATATAAGACTGCAAGGGGGAGAAAAAAATTCGCGCAGGAAAGATTATAATTTATATCATTTTAAAAAGATTGTTAGATACATCGGAGTTGGACTCGGTTGTTGGCGAATAAAGTGCATTTAATTAAATAATTAACTTATGGAAGTAATTTGAGTCTAAATTTAATTTCCTCGAAATCAATAAAAATTAATGAATAAGCAAGTGAATGCTTATGTGAACGATGCAGATTTGAAATGAAGAAATAACCAAATATGTAATGGCTAATATCTTTATGATTTAGGGTCTGATTTAGGGATTCAAATATTGCTATCGATAAAAGTGTTCATTTTACGAAGGATATTAAAACATACAGGGTGTAATAAAACAGTAAGCTGGCTATACGTAGTCCGTTTCTAAAACAAAAACAAGGAAAAGAGCTTATATAAAGATATGTCTTAAAATCTTTCCTTAAAGAATAATAGCCCTATGCATTTCTATGTATGGGGATATCTAAAAGCTATTGTTAAGTCCACTCCTGTTCATGATATTAAGGATCTTCAACAGAGGATGGAAGACGAATGCCAGCAAATTTGAAGCACATCTGGAATCTTTGAGCGTGTGAAGTAGTCCTGGACCACACAACACCTCCTAGAGAGAAGGCCTGCGGACAAAAGGTGTATACATTGTTACATCATCATCAAACGGCTATTGTTAATCGTATTTCTACCAATAATAAGCCCTAAATTTGGCCGCTTGATGATGGTGTAATAATGTATACACTTTTTTTCCGCAGGCCTTCTCTCTCTAGAAGGTGTTGGAAGAGCTCAAGCAATGCTTGCCGCTCGTAGAGGTCATTTTGCCATTTTAGTACAAAAAAAAATTGCAATTTATTTATTATTTATTCCTTGCGTTTTCATTGTTACTCATTTAACTCATTGTTTGAAAATTAGTGATTGTTAATCTAGCGAACAACACGTAAATACCTTTAACTCCGAGGCCAACGAGATAACAAGACCTGGAACAACACCTCCTAGAGAGAAGGCCTGCGGACAAAACGTGTATACATTGTTACATCATCATACTTCGTCCTTTGTTAATCGTATTTCTACCAATAATAAGCCCTAAATTTGGCCGCTTGATGATGCTGTAACAATGTATACACCTTTTGTCCGCAAGCCTTCTCTCTAGGCAACGCCATCTAAAATACAAAGCCTTCTCACTGCCTGTGGACTGCGTCATCAAACCAGGGCTGACAATCCAACTTTCATTGTTTACAACAAACGAAAAAACGCTGATTACAACGGGTGCTTTTTCGTTTGTTGTAAACAATGAAAGTTGAATTGTCAGCTCAGGTGTGATGACGCAGTGACCAGGCTTTGTTTTTTAGGTGGCGTTGGGCCGGGGCACTAAAAAGTCACATGATCAAAGTAGATCTAGGAACAATCCAATCTTCATTGTTTCCATCTTGGATTTCAACAATCAGTGTCTTTTCGTTTGTTGGAAACAATGAACATTGGATTGTTGCTAGATCTACTTCGGTCATGTGACTTTTTAGTGCCCCGGCCTGTCTTTCTAGTTGGCTTTGTAAGAAGGCCAAATTTAGAGTTTATTATTGGTAGAAATATTATTAATGGTATTTCTATCAATAATAAGTCCTAAATTTGGCCTGGTTACGAGGCTAACGAGAAATACAGACTCCGGCACTAAAAAGTCACCTGACCAAGATAGGTCCATTAACAATCCAATCTTCATTGCTTTCAACAAAGGATAAAACACTAATTGTTAAAATACAAGATGGAAACAATGAAAGTTACATTGTTAATAGAGCCATCTTGGTCATGTCACTTTTCAGTGCCGGAGCCTGTCTTTCTCGTTAGCCTCGCCTTCTTACGTAGCCACGTGATAGACCGTGACCACCGAGAGAGAAGGCCTCCGCATTGAAATATAATACATTGTTATATCATCATAGATAGTGCTAATTCAGGTCTTATTATTGGTTGAAATACGAATAACAATGCACTATCTATGATGATGTAACAATGTATTACGTTTCATCGCAGAGGCCTTCTCTCTCGGTGGTCACGGATAGACAGGCCCTGGCCAACACCTCCTAAACATAAGGCCTGAGCGCGAAAACGTCATACATTGTTACATCATCATGCGAAGACATAATTTAGGGCTTATTATAGGTAGAAATGCGATTAAACATGTCTTCGGATGATGATGTAACAATGTATGACGTTTTCGCGCTCAGGCAACACCACCTAAAGACAAGGCCTGAGCACGTAAACGTCATACATTGTTAAAACGTCATAAGTAGTCATCTTTAATCGCATTTCTTCCAATGATAAGCCCGAAATTATGACTAGGTATGGTGATGTAACAATAAATGAAATTTCTGTGCGCAGGCCTTCTCTTTAGGTGGTGTTGGCTCAGGCCTTATCTTTAGGAGGCATTGCCCTGGCGCGGAAAAGTCACCTGATCATGTTAGTCCGAGTAACAATGTAACCTTCATTGTTCCCAACAAACGAAAAATTGCTGATTATTAAAATCCAAGATGGAAACAATGTAGGTTACATTGTTATTCGGACTAAGATGATCAGGCGACTTTTCTGCGCCAGGGCCTGTCTTTCTTGTGGGCTACGCCTTCTTATGAATGACGTAACAATGTATGATTTTTCAGTCGGGAGGCTTTGTATTTTAGGTGGCGTTGCTCTAGGAGGTGTTGTCTGGAAGCGGAAAAATCACCTGACCATCCGGTGGCTAGCAACAATCCAGCCTTCATTGTTTCCAACAAATGGAAAAACACTGATTGTTAACATCGAAGATGGAGACAATGAAGGTTACATTGTTATTCAGACTAAGATGATCAGGTGACTTTTCCGCGCCAAGGCCTGTTTTTCTCGTGGGCTACGCTTGACAGAAGGCCTGCGCACAGAAACTGTATAAATTGTTACATCATCATCAAAAGGATAAATTTAGGGCTTATTATTGGTAGATATACAATTAACAATAGCCGCTTTTGTGTGATTACATTGTTACTCGGACTAAGATGATCAGGTGACTTTTCCGTGCCAGGGCCTGTCTTTCTCGTGGGCTACGTCTGTCTAGGTGACGTTGTCTTAGTCCAAACTACAATGTAACCTGTATTATGTTTATTTTATTTCAGAGAAAACTATTCTAAGTTTCATTGTTAGATAATAGTAGATATTATTAATTATTAATTTCAATGTTTTGACTCTTGAATATTGATTTTATTCTTGAGTTTAGTAACATTGTTTTTTCCATACATTTAACCCCTCCCCCCTTGGGGGCCATAATTATTTACACTTGAGCTCATCTGATCTGCTTAGACTGCCCACAAAAAAACATGATTATTCAAAAATTTTAAGCGTTTTATTTATTTCAAAAAATGGTACTTCATACCACCGAAATACCACATTCTTTGCGCGCTGGTACCTGATTTTAGAATAGCTTACAAAAAAACAAAAGGGGGAGGGTCACATTACCACTTTTTCCTCTACTATTAAAATTATTTAAAGGTATTTAAGTTATTTTTATATTCACATGTCCTTTTAGATTTTTAGCCGATTCTTGCTTACTAAATTTTTCAATTATATATTTCATAAGCTTATATGTTTTAGCACATTCTCGTAGAAATGTGCTTATGTGATCGGTTTGTCCCGATGTCCGTCCGTCTGTAGACACAATTCCAACAATGTATTGAATTGTTGGACGTGAGTGTGCATGTATTGAATTGTTGGACGAGAATGGGAGAGTGTGCATGTATTGAATTGTTGGACGAGATGAATCATACTTGCATTGGGGAAAACCAACACCACTTAAAAGATAAGGCCTGGGCGCTTAAACGTCATACATTGTTACATCATCATCAGAAGGGAACATTCAGGGCTTATTATTGGTGGAAATACGATTAACAATGCCTTACTGAGGTGATGTAACAATGTAATGACGTTTCAGAGCCCAGGATTTATCTTTAGCAATGCCACCTAAAGACATTGGGCTTGGTAGAAACCCCTAATTGTTGGTGCCATAGCGAGACCATCCAATAATAAGCCCTAATCTCGCCCTCTGATGATGATATAACAATGCATGATATTTCAGTGAACAGGCCTTGTCTTTAGGTGGTGTTGGGAAAACGCGTACTGAGATTTCGTTTCGGCTATGCGCGTGCTCTGAACGTTGTTGAGATGGTGCGCGTGCAGGGTGCACGTGATTGGCAATTATAGAAAGGGGAGATAGGTGCCAAAACCAAAAGGATTATTTTATTCATAGGGAGCTTATTATTTCATACGATAACCTGAAAACAAATTAACTTTTTCACACTGTTTTCACCAATCCATAAATATGGGACACAACACGAAAAAATTCGAAGGTGAGTTAGCCGGAATAGGTACAATAACACGAGCTCTAATGGTACCATTATCCCCTTAAAAATTCTAATAAGATTTGGCATGTAATATATTTCCAATTTCCAAGCTATTGTTATTCATAGCTTATTGATATCAAGGTCATATTGCTGTTAGGGCTAACCAATGATATCTAAAACAACATATCATTGGGGCTAACATTATCCATAACTAATTACTGTTAGACATATTGCTAATTGCTAATAGCTAATCGCTAATCGCTCGCTTCAACAGTAGATAGAAATGCAACACAGAACGCTTCAGTAGTTGAGGCTCATTTCGTTTAACATTATTAAAGAACTTTTATTTGTTCAAATAAAGAATAACTCCATTTACCCTTTCAGTTCTTCAAGTTTATTCGTTTAAATTCTCTTTTTACATTAGTTTACTTAAATAGTAATTTATAATTCAGTTTTTATCTTTATATATTTTTTCTAAAGTGTTTTTAAAAGTAGGATAATTCTATGTATCCATATATGATGTCTCGCTGCTATAACACGAAAATGTGCTCCTTTTATCCGCTTTGGCGGTAAAATCATTCTTGTTTAATTATATACCAATTACCAATACCAGCATATTAATATTGGCCCTTTACAGGCTGCACGCCCACTTGAGGTTTATGAAGGAGTTGTCAGGTCCAGTCAATTAAATCTAATAAAAATAAAAAAAATTTAAATTATAATTAAACAACAAGGATGCTGTCCCTAAGATATTAAAATAAATAACCAAATTAGATCAAACAACAAAAGAAACATTAAGTAAGTTTAACCATGGTCAAAGTTGTCTATATTCGTGCGATATTTATAAGTTTTTCTACCAATATCTCTTGAATACCGAAGACTTAAACGAGCAAAGAGATCAGGCGCATCAAGTTCACGTAAAAGTTTTGTTAACATAGTAACAATTTCATTGTCAATGATTGAGATTAAGTTTTTATGTTTTGTCATTAAAAAATTCTGTTTAAATTTTTCACCATTAAAATATTTTTAAATAATGAAACAATAATGACAATAAAATAAAAATAAGTAAAGAGAAAACTGAACCATTTTTTACCACCCTTACTATAGTGGCTAGAAGAAACCTTCTTCTAGCCACTATACCCTTACTCTTAAGTTTTATCACTTAAAAGAAACAGTCTTATTGGCAAAACAATTCTGACGTCACAAACTGCTCCATGCAAACAAAACTCCATAGACATGCAGGAAAGATTAATCTATTTCAATTTTATTTTTTTTGGGGGGGGGGGGGGGAACCGAGATTGGGAAGAAAAAACTGAGCCACAAACTGATATCAAAGGCTCATCCTGCCTCGTTCAGAGAGAGATAGAGCTCTTATTGCTATAATCGCATTACATCGCAAACCGAATCGGTCACTTAGAAAATTCCTTTACTCTAAACAATACACGTCGCCGCTGCACAAAGTAATCTGCATGGCTTTAAATCTGAACAGCAAAATACACACTTTTAAATCTGAGCAACGTGCAGAAAACAACGCAACATTCCCACAACAAGCGCTAAACTTTAGTCGTGACTCGGAAAGGAACTCCACGGCAGATATCCTTCTGATCTCAACCAGCCACACGTCGTTGGAGAAACTGAAAAAGTAAATAAAGCATTGGAGAAATTGAAGAATCAAGATTGCCATACGAGATTAGGTTATCAACACTAAAAGCTACAGAAAACAATATCAAGGATTCGACCGAATGGACTTGCAAGAAATGCCGTATCACCGAGGAAACCATCCAGCACGTCACACCCACTTGCAAAATACTCTACTTACACAGATGTAACCAGGCAACAAACGTAAAAATCTGGCTAAGATAATCAAACTCAGTGACGTCCATTGTCTATTATATACAAATATAAAGTATACATACACAGCTTCGCTATATACTATTAACTAATTTACTACTGGATTTGTTTTGACTCGACTTTTGAAAACTCCATTTTTGGATTTTTTTAATCTAGTTTTTATTTTCATAAAAAAATTTTATGGGCCATATCACACACAAATCTTAAAAGCTGATATGGAACATAAGATGATTATAGGCCAAATATTTCAAAACTGATAACGTAAACTTCAAACGAATTCCAGATGATATCTCGCAATTTCCGGAAGAAAACGAAAGGCCAACATAAGTCCTCTAAGTATTTATACTAATTCTTTAATTTTCTTTTATGATTGATTTTAATTTATAATCGTCCCCACATATCATGCAAGCTCTGAAGGGAAAAGTGATGATTTAAAACTTTTCTTCATCGCATATTTCTCAATGCATTTTCATGTACGTAATGGCAAATTAAGGTAAAGATTAAAAATAATGTGATCATTCCAAGCGTCAACTGAATTTCACACGTAAACAAAATAAAACAAGGAAAACACTTTCTGCAGGTTTAATGTACATTTCAGGAACACGTATGTGCGAATAATCATGTACAGGGTCGAGTCATTGAATTATGACCGCCACTTAGGTTTATCACAGGGGGGGGGGGGGAGAGAAACCTGCCTGTTGGAAGACATAAAGGTGGTTTCAGAGGAACAGTTCAATAGTCGCCGTCATGGGTAAGCACGCGACCTAACAGACCTTGAAAAACATATGATTATCGGGTACCGTGCATAATTCGGCAGCATTTCGGAAACGGCAGCTTTTGTGAACTGTTCGCGTAGTGCCGTAGTGAAGGTGTACAGTGACTGGAAGAATGGACAAGATGTGCATTCCAGGCGTGCAAACTGTAGGGATCTATGGGTGAGCCAAAATGAACGGGGTGAGCGGCGCTTGCGATGGCTGGTTAAGAGTGAACGACGCGCTACCATCGATACATTGACAGCCCAAATGAACGAGGAATGCACAAGAAAGCTATCGAGAACAACTGTGCGAACGCACATTGTTGCGTCTTGGCCTCCGCAGCAAACATCTGATTCAGACACCCATGTTGACAAGCGTGCATCGCAAGAAACGACGTGCGTTTGCACTGCAGTACAAACATTGTACCCTAGACCAGTGGAAAAAGATTGCATTTTCCGATGAGTCGAGTTTTCTACTGCATCGTATCCATGGGCGCTGGCATATCCGTCGGGAGACATCCGAAAACAAAGTACCCGAAACATTGATGGGCGGCAACAAGGTGGAGGAGGCAGTGGTCTGGGACATGTTTTCGTGGCATGTTTTGGGTCCATTACTTTCTCTGGAAGGTACCGTCAATAGCTCTGCCTACATATCCATCTTTGCCGATCATGGTACATCCCTACATGGCAACTGTGTATCCTGCGAATGGTGGCTTTTTTCAACAGGATAATGCCACATGCCACGTGGCCAAAATTTGCCGTGCATGATTCGAGGATCATGAGGATGAGTTCCACTTACTACCCTGGCCTCCAAACTCCCCAGGTCTTAATTCTTGCGAGAATCTCTGGGAACATCTGGATCGACACGTCAGGTAGCGAGACCCCTCCACCCCAGAATCTTCATGAGTTACGTGATGCTCTGCTGTTTGCATGGACACACATTTCTGTTGTCACCTTCCAAGCACTCATTGAATCCATGCAAAAGGAGGCTATTCGGGTTATTAGGTAGGTAGTCATAATTCAGTGACTCGACCCTGTACATATTAAACTACCGGAGATTTCAGTAGTTGCAAATCGGTCTAGTTTGCTGCGTATAAACGCAATAAAAGAAAACCTTGGAATAGCAAAATGTTAGTGTTTAATAAGGAACCTACGCGTTTCGAAATAATTTCATCATCAAGGTAGGGAACGACTATCGAACAGCGCAGGGAAAAAATGAAACGAGCTGCCCGAAAGCAGTGCTTTCACCGCCAAACTCGTCCAGAAAGTAATCAGGGGAAGTACACTGAACTAGGGAAGAAGCCAAATGAAACCTACTTAAGTCATCCAGAGGATAAAAAGGAGTCAAAGGACGGAAAAGCAGATTGTTGATTGACAAGGGACACGGAGGAGCTTGGAGATCCAGTATTCTGGAAAGATGGCCTTTTGGATATCGTCGAAGTTGACGTCCAGGACGTGAGGAAGCATGTGACGCCTGAGGATACTTGTAAAGGTGAGCGGGTGATCCAGAATACCTGCAACCAGTGGATTGGGATGGTCCTTCATCTTCGAAAGCAGATTCTTTAACAACTCCTGACCGTGCTTTCCAGTGGAAGGTATATCGAAATCGTCACCAATAGAAGTATTTGTTGCAACTCTCCTGCCAAGTTGGGCAATGGTCCTCAGGGCAACGTTTTGGAAGGTTTGGAAGTCCTTCCATCTGGATTTGCATATTGTAGCTCAGGCTGGCATACTATAGAGAAGAATGGTTCAGATTACCATTCTATAAATCAAAAGTTTTCTATCCACTCCAAGCGTACTATTTCGCCCCAGAAGAGCAACCAGAAAAACCTTTGCCTTTTTAGCCTTATTGATAGCATAGAAGACGTGGTCACTCCAATTTAACTTGGCATCTATCACCACTCTGAGGTATTTGTAATTTATTACCCATTCGAGCTCTTTACCAGAAAGGAAGAGAGGATTCGGTGCTTTTCGATGTTTCTTGATAATGAACATAACCTTGCATTTATCAACGTTAAGATTTAGCCTCCATTTACCAAACCATTTTTCTCACTGATACATCATGATGTAAGGCATTTTGTAACCGAGATATGACGTGAGCGGGATTGTGGGCACTAATCATGATGGACGCGTCTCAGCAAAGAGATATAGCTTACACTTTGGGAAGTCGCGAACGAAAAAGTTGAACAATGCAGGGCCCAGGACAGAGCCTTGGGGAACACCTGCATTGACATCAAAAGGGTTAGACATGGAGCAGCCTACCTTGACACGAAATGTCCTGTTCGATAGAAAGGAACTAACCAAAGCAATCAAATCGTTAGGAAAACCACCAGTTATCATCTTGTATCTGAGGCCGTTATGCCAAACCTGATCAAAAGCTTTTCGGATCAACGTACTTAGCACAGTTAAGAGGAGTGTTTAGATCAGCAACAAGCCTCCAGAGCTGAAGTTGGCAGGAGTGACCTAGGCGAAAACCGAATTGCTCTTCACGAACACGATTGTTGACCACGCAGAAATCATTAAACCTCTTTAGAATCACGCGTTCAAAGACTTTAGACAGCACAGGCAGCACGCTTATGGGCCTATAGCTGACAGCGAGAGGAGGGTTTAGATTAGACCATCCTTTGGTACGACTAAGTTAGTTCCCACCACTGAATATATGGTATATTTCCATGAATCAGAAGAACTTTGTTTCTTGTTGATTGGTGGGCTGCGAAGTAGCTTACAGTTTTTTGATGAACAAATAAGGCAACAAACGGAATACAAGACTGAATAAATTACAATACATTAGATTACAATAGGAAAACAAATTCAATAACACTGTACAACATGAAAAATGTCCTTTAGATGAAAATATGTGTTTCTTGTATATTTTTGGCTGAAAATAACGAATCTGTAATTGTTTTTTGTTTACCACGCACCATTTTCCAAAAAGTCCACGTTTTAGCTTTTTACGTATCTATATTGTAGCACATATAGAAGCACGATGTGACCTGTTCCTCATTCTGAAGATCATCTTATACCTACAACTCCAGATAAATTTATGGTTGATTCAGAGGAAGATACCTCCGATGACCCAAACCATCAAGATCCTGACTTTCAACTATCTACATCTATGACATGTTCACAGGCAGAGCTTAACGATGGAATGGAAGTATGCTAGCTGAATATTGCTGGTCTGTTTTCAGGGACACACCAAACAGATGCCTACAAGAGGAAACGGCCAAAAAATAATTTTAGTGTTTGCGTTTTCTATAATCAAGCCTCTTCTGTTACATTTCTCTGAGAAGTGGGTCTCCTACAAAAACGGACCAGTTTGATTTTGATATATGAATCAAGCACTTTTTGTTTATACAGAATCACATAGTTTCATCTAAAGGACAGAAAAAAAATTCAAATTTGTTGTACAGTGAAATTAGTTCTTATAAACAGAGGCTCTTATATGTGAATTCAGGGGTTCTGTGTACGGAAACAGCGTGGAAATCGTTTACCCCTGTTTATGATGCTGTTCACGGTGTCCAGGACCGGGTTACTTTCAAAGTTTGTTTGATTGTTCAGGTTCCTGTCACTGTCGATCTTCACACATTTTCTGATCTCCAGTGCCTCGAATGTCAATAACTAACTATGGTCTTGTTTGAATTTTAAAACAGTCATGACCTCCTGCATCGGTCCGAACTGGTGCTTCTTGCTAATAAGGTGATCCGCAAAGGCCAACTTGCCATCGCCGTTGATCCTCGCTCTGCGATGTTCGTTGAAGCGTTCCCTAAATGACCACTTCGTCGATCATGCGTAATAATGCCCGCATGTGGAGCAAGTGAGTTTGAAGACTCCACTGGCCAAAAAAGCTTCGTCCGGGTCCAGTCGTCGTCTTGTTGGGTTCAATGCAAATTTACATTTGTTCTTTGGCCTGAATGCTATTTTTACCCTCTGTTTCGAACTAAGTCGGAAATCGTTGTTATCTCCGGGCCGGTGTAGATAAATGCTGCGAACTTCTGTTCGATCGATGGGTTTGTTGATTGTCCAGGTTGCATTTTGTCCAGTTGTATATAGAGTAGGTGATAGCGTCAGGGAAAGAGTTCCTCCTTGCAATTTTATATGTAAGTTGGATTTCATCCTTTTTTTATCACTGTATGTCACTGAGTATGATAGCGCACGGCAAAAATTAATATCTCAAAGCTGCTGCTTTGTGCTGTGGTGGGTGATTAGAGCCAAAATGTACGATGTTACCGGTAGCGGTGGGCTTTCGTTATACAGGGTGCGTTCACAAAGTTTCAAGACTGGTCTCAGAACAAATAAATTATTAAACATTTTAGTACAGCGAACTAAAAGTCTTCGAAATATGGCCCTTGGGCATCAACACAACGCTGCCAGCGTTTTTTCCATTGTTCATAGGCTCCCTGGAACTCTTCGCACGGAAGGCTGTCAAGGGACCTCGTCGAAGCTGCCTGGACCGCTGGAATCCTGTCGAATCGCTTCCCTTTCAGGTCGAATCGCTTCCCTTAATTCGAGGGAACAGAAAGAAGTCGTTGGGAGCTAGGTCGGGGCTGTAGGGTGGCTGGGGCAGTGTTGCCACGTTGAACTTGGCCAAAACTTCGCCGGCGGCGAGCGACGTGCGAGAGGGCGCATTGTTGTCGTAGTTAAGAACCCAATTGTGTTTGATCTCCTGGCGGACTCGATCTTTCAAACTCCGGAGCATTTTCGACTCTAAATTTTTGACGCACTCTCCGAGTTTTCGACGGGGGTCACTGACACGCACTCACGCCATTAGCGATCTGCTCACTCCAGCGTCTCGGTTAGCTGACACCCCCCACTACTTCACCCTGTCGGTGGAACCGGTCTGCGCGCCCTCCCCTACTCAGGAAAAAATCAGTCTTGAAACTTTGTGAACGGACCCTGTATATTAAACTCCATTCCTTTTTTGGATTCATTTCTGCGTATTGTCAAGTTCGGAAATCTATATGTATTTTACTTTGCGTAGTAGTGAATGTGTTCGTAACAGCAGGAGGCTCAACAAGAGCTTTTAATTTTTATTGTTTACCTGGTGAATCATGTGATCATTTAATTGATTTTTTTGGTTACACTTCTAAAAGGGAGTCTCATCATATGACTTAAAAGAGGCACAAAAGCCTTGATTTTATCAAAACGGACTATCCTTAAAAACTAACTGACGGTGCGTCCTTGAACTCTTTAGGTGACTTCTTGCCTGACCTTTACACTTATTACTTTATGTTAAATCTTTTCTTTTGGTTCCCCGTGTATAGGAAAAAAAGTGGTATATAAAGTATTAAAAATAAAAATAAGATTAATTATAATTTTATCTTATGAAATCTAATTCTGCTTACTAGAATGTAATTGTGAAACACTCTACAGTGTGTCTCAAAAGTTTAGGTAAACGGTTCTTTTTGAAATTTTCAGTAAGAAATGAAACAGAAAATTGTTTTGAATATTAATTTACTTTTCTTGAAGGTTGAAATACATCTATGAAAAATATTATCCCAAAGATGCTCGATTGGGTTCAATTCCGGCCACCAAGAGTATGCCAGGAAAACATTCCCCAGACCTTTACAGAGCCTCCACCAGCCTAAACAGTGGAAACCAGACAGGAGGGGTCCATTGCTTCGTGCTGTTGTCTCCAAATTCTGTGTCGGCCGTCTGCATGGTGCACTAGGAAACGGGATTCATCCGACCAGTAGACCTTTCAGTCGTCGACTGTCCAGTGTTGATGATCACGGGTAAATTGGAGACGTTTTTTGCTGTTTAGGGTGGAGATCAAAGATACCCGGACGAGTCGTGACGTTTCTATTCACGCGAACAAGCATTCTCATCCTACGCTCACCCCTTGGATCGACGAGTCGTTTGTGACCACAGGCTTGTCTCTGGCTGGTTGAATTTTGTTTGTTTAACCAATCCTGTTAAACCCTTGGAATGGTTGTTCGGGAAAAGCCAAGAAGACGTGCCGTTTCGGAAATACTCAGCCCATTTCGCCGGGCACCAACTATCATCCGGCTCAGATCCTTTGTTTTACCCATGGTGACGGTCAAACCACTTGCAGTTGACAGGTGTGTTCTCGCTTTATATGGATAACGACTGTCAGGTGACCAACTGACACGTAGTAAATGCTGTCCCAAGGGTTTTGCATAGTCATGTATGTTCCTAATAACCTGGCCACTCAGTGTATAGCGTATTATGTAAGTCCCTCTGGGATTTCGAAGTCTTGCACATGCAGTTACAAAGCGCGTATAAAAGATAATCACATACCAACAGGCAAGGGTAACGTAAGAGCTTTGGTTGTGACAGATAACACTGGCATAGTTACTCCTTTATTCGCTTGGGGCCAGTAATGTGAAAACATTCTGAAAGCATTCGGCCTTCGTGCCTAGCCTCCCAGGTCACCTGACCTCATTCCAAGTGACTTTTTTTCCTTTGGGGTTATGTAAAAGATTTTCTTCTTAACCTCTCTTACCAAGTGACTTACCAGAGCTTCGTCAAACCATCACATGAGCTGGTATGTTGGAACGACTTACCAGGAGAGGACATACCGAATATTTGTAAGGTTGGTAAAGACTTGGACATTTATTCTGTTCACTGACATCCACTCCTTCCGTTCACTTGACTCGACTACTGAGCTTCGAAATCCCGGAGGGACTTATGCAACATGCTGTAATAATTTATCAGCGCCTGTCAGTTCATGATCACTAATTATGTTATAATACTATACTAAAAGAAATTGCCTGTCAAGAAATTGACGTAAAGAGAAAATATATGTGGCCCACGTAAAGAATGGCGAATTTTCTGCTATGCACTTAGAAATATAATATTACTATCAAGGAAAGCCATACTCCATTCCTAATTGTCTATAGGTGGTAATGAAAAAAAAACCGTACACTTGCACTTTATTACATTCACTTAATTTGCATTTAATTGTTTGCGTCACTTTTTGCCAGTATTATTTGAACCGTTACATTTTGTATTCAGCATTAAATATATTCAAAATTTCTAATGGCGGCGTTCTATTAGTTTTGAATAGGGATTATTAACGAACGCTCGAGAACTTTATACTAATTCTTTAATTTGCCTTTATGATATGATTTTGCCTGTATTTTAGTTTTGTGTTTATTTATTTCCTGCCATTTGAATATTCCCGATATTGAAATTACTCTTTCAAATGGCCAACCAATCAAGACAATTGCTTTTTCAAATTTCATCAATAGAGATAATAAAGTTTCTCTAGTAGATATTTTAACTTTCTGAAACAAATATTCTTTGTTATCACCAACTTTCATGATAATCTTTCAATTTGCTTTTATATTATGATTTAACAACACACATCACCAATTTAAGATTTTAAGAACTGGATAAATTATATACGATAGAAAGATACACTATTTTATGTTGGAACTCAGAGAAAATATAAGTAAAATAAAACGTTGATGAATATTTCAATAAAAAATTATTACAATATGTATTAACCTTGACTTAATTTTTTTTTGTAAATTTAAGATTTAAGTTTACAAAAAAAATCCATGTTGAAATTATTATATATTCTAATAATTTTCCAGAAAAAATAGCAATCAACAGAGAGCAATTCTAAATGAATGAAACTACTTTACATATTAAGTACAGAGTAACTATTTATTATAGAATGACGTATAAGGTATCAATAAATAGAAAAATTTGCGGTAGGCTGTACTCGGTATAGCTGTAAGTGGCTGTAAAACGTCTTTGGTGTCGTGAGGTAGTAAATGAAATACTGGTTGAAATTTTGAAAGAATTGTTTGTGTATTTTTTCGCTATTTTGATTTTCTTGGTATTATACGTAAGATGTTTGCGACCGATGCAATTCTGTTGAACAATGGAGAGTAATATAATTCGCTATTACATCACATACCATTGAACGAATTTCCACTATCGTTAATTGTTCGTTATATTCATTACTAACACATCATTACAAGATGGTTGATATATTACATGCCGTATCTAAGCATTGGAATTTCCAATTGTACAGGGTGGTGCAAATAAAAGTAGCCTCGCATGAATTGCAGAGAAACCAACCTAACGCCGTAAGCAAGAGATGCACCGTTATGAGTTTTTTATGACCATTGCACGGTTTTAGAGCAAATAAAGTGAAAAGTTTGGTAAACGTTTCTTGGAACTTTGGAATACCTTTGGTTTTAACATTTATTTATTTGTTTATTCTTAATGGGACTTTATTTTTTATTATTTTGTTTTATTTTATTTTCTGTTTGTCTTCTGCAACAACAAACCAAGGTTGAAGTGATTACAGGAGATGCTGAAAGTGACCACCATTCACCTCTTGACACTTTTGAGCTCTGGTCAATAAGTTGTTAAATACAGAAAGCAGTTGAGACTGCGAGATAGCCTCAATCTCAGAAACAATGTTTTGCTTCAGTTCTTCAAGCGTGCGAGGATTTTTCCGATAAACTTTGGATTTTAGAGCACGTTGAGGGCATTCTGCTGGTTTCAGTTCATGGACCACGGATACTTTGTATGGTCGCATCTTCAAATCGTCGGGCAGAATGCGTCCACACGCTCTTCTTGAAATTCCGGTTGATTTGCTTGGACTCTGTAGCATCGCACGTTTTGTTGGAATTTTCTCATCTTCAAAGTTTTGAGCAAATAAATCACTACACTGCCTCCAGGACTTGGTTTTTGCATAAAGATCAAAAACAATGAAGATTCTCTGCTGCACCGAAAGCACCATTTTTTCAGCTAAGAATCGTTCAAATGATGCGCTTCTCGGTATATACCTGCAGCGCTGATAATGGGACAGCCCAATCATTCCTTACGGCGTTAGGTTGGTTTCTCTGCAATTCATGCGAGGCTACTTTTATTTGCACCACTCTGTACCATAATGGTAACATTAAAACACATACCATTGAACCAATTTCGACCATCGTTCATGATATGTCATTACAAGTTGTTTGATATATTACATGCCATATTTTAACATTGAAAGTTTCCAATGGTATCATTAATAAAAAAATGATGTAGTTAAAGATGTAAGATTTGCATTTAACAGTCTTCATTAAATCTGTTATGTAGTGATTTGCTTACCAGAAGCTAGCGTGGGAGCCCATTTTTTCGTTTTATGGGGGCGCATATTGCCCCTGATTATCGACTGTTGGCTGCTTGCTTCATCTTTCGAACTCGAGTTGGCGATCTACATCGGCTTGGAATGTAACTTCACTCAAAGTACTCGGTATAGCTCCGTCACAGACGCTCGCCTATTTACGCGCGATGACTTCCTCGTTGCGCCGCTGCAGCCAGCGTCTCAGAGAATTTGTTTCGAGCTTTTCTGAATCCTCTTAAAGTCCTCTTTCATTTCATAGGTTTTTAGCAGCTTATTTTAACCTTTCTGTAAATTTCTCAAATTTTCGCTGTTTCTCTCGCACTAAACTTTTGAATATTGCATTTAATCTCAAATTTTAAAGTACAGTACCAAACGTCAGAGTTCGTCGATGCATATGAATGACATCTCATTTGTCACGATGTGACATCCGTACTCTAGGCTAGGATACGGCTCCCCCCCCCCCCTCTAGGATGAAGTCATACGCGCGACAGAACTTCGAACTCGCTCCATCATGTACTTTGATCCGTTGCCTGCCTAATGGTATATTAACTATTTCCGTTGACTTTATAGTTTCGGAGCTAAAGCGATTTAAAGTGTTTCACTTTTCGCTTCATCCGTTTCTTCATCGACATCCAAGACCCCTGCGGAAAAGACGTTTCACGTCAAAACACCCAAAGTTTATTCTTGTGCATGATGTGTATAGTTGTTAAGCTCGAACCGAGACGCTATTGCAAAGCAGCAATTGTGACCTACTGTGAAGAGCTGGAGCAATCCCTAACCCCGCAGTTCTATTAAGATTCGAGGAAGTGCCTGTTCCAACAAGATTACATCCAGATTACATCACCCTATTCATCATCATCACGGTCAACCCTTTGCAATCCACTGCTGGATGAAGGTCTTCTCTAAACGCTTCCATTCTTCTCTGTTTGAAGCTTTGGATTTCCAGTTGACACCAGCCACCTTCCTTATTTCGTCGAGCCACCTTGCATGGGGTCGTCCTCTTGGGCGTTTAAAGTCTCGAGGGTACCAATCCAGAATGACTGTGGTCCATCTCATGTCTTGTCTTCTAGCAATGTGACCAGCCCATTGCCATTTAGAACGTTTGATCCGTTCGATGACATAAGTCACCTTCGTTTGGCTTCTTATCCAGCTGTTGCATTTTCGATCTCTTCTTGTAATTCCCAGCATACATCTTTCCATGCTTCTCTGTGTTGTCTGTAGTCTTTGTGTTGTCCTCCTTGATAAAGTCCATGTTTCAGCTCCGTAGGTGAGTGCTGGTAAAACACACAGGTTAAAAACTTTTCGTTTCAAGCTAAGTGGCATGTTGCTCTTCAAGATAATGTTATTCTTGCCAAAAGCACTCCATGCTGTTCTAATTCGTCTGCTAACTTCATTCAGAATGTTGCCATCCATGGTGATTTCTTGTCCCAGGTAAATGTAGCTCTGTACTTCTTCAATCACAATGCTGCCTGCCATGACCTTCTGTTTTGGAGCAAATGCATTGAACATAACGTTTGTCTTCTGTGTGTTCAGTTTCAGTCCTACACGCCGGCTAGCCTCTACTATTTCTTGAAACATTTCCTCCAATTCAGAAGGACTATTACTGGTGAGAACGATGTCATCGGCAAAACGAAGGTGGTTAAGGAATTCACCGTTTATTTTAAGTCCTTTTTTTGACCAGTTCAGTTCCTTGAAGACTTCCTCTAAAACTGCTGTGAAGAGTTTTGGTGAGATGGCGTCTCCTTGTCTTACTCTTTTTCCAAGATTGATCCTTGCTTTTCCTTTATCCAAACGAATGGTAGCAGTCGCTTTACTAAATATCTTCTGAAGAATACTAATAAGCTTCCGGCTATTCCCATTCTTTTCAGAGCTTTCACTACAGCATGTGTGAACACCGAGTCCAAAGCTTTCTCAATGTCGATGAAGGCAAAGCAAAGTGGCACTTCATATTCGTTGTGGCGTTCGATAAGTTCTCTAATAACCTGAATGTGGTCGATTGTGCTATATCCACTTCGAAAGCCCGCTTATTCTCTTGGTTGTGCTGAGTCTAGTGCTGAATCAAGTCTGTTTATCAGGACTTTACTGAAGATCTTATAAACAACTGACAAAAGGCTGATAGGGCGATAGTTCTGGATATTTTCTCGGTCTCCTTTTTTGAAAAATAGAACCATCATTGCATTATTCCAATCATCTGGTACGTCTGACATCTCAAGGCATTTCGTGAAAAAACTTGCCAGTAACTTGTTGAATTCTTCTCCTGCTTCCTTAATCAGGTCAATTGTAATTCCATCTTTTCCGGGGGGCCACTACTCTCTAAACACATGACTACTTCTCAAAATCACCCTATTATCTTAACGTAATTTGGAGTTACTGAATGAACAGCTTGATCAGCTGGGTTATTACCAGATAATGGTTGGTGATCGTGTTTCTTTTCAGTGAAGGATACGTGAAGGATGCTGTTTCTATTTCAACTATACCATAATCTACCAATGATATCTTTGTAAGGAAAGAATTGAGATTATCGCCCGAACATTTCTCTCATTGACTGCTGTGAACCGTTGTGATATAGGTAAACTTTGAGAGTTTTCTTATTCAATTGATATTTTACACATTGTTATACGTGTAATAAATGGTTACAAAACATTTTAAATAAAGAATAAAGAAACCTTTCTTATACAAATGTGAAATCTTCAAGAGAATGACCTCAAGGTCAGCAGAGCACAGTCCATTTACTAAACACTACCGTTTCATTCATTGAGAAATTGTGTAATATTGTAGAAGTTTAGGAAGGAGTATGTTCTCTTATTTAAGTGTGCTGTTTCATTTGATAAAAGGTTTTATAAGAGCACAAGTTTAATTGAAAAATAAACCTATAAGTTTAAGAGAGTACCAAACTGTGCAAAATAAATTTTTGAAACATTGATGCACATTTTAATTGCTATGCAATCATCATTCAGTATGAGACGGGTAGAGTACTCAGATGAGAACCAATCAGCAGAAAAAGAGCTTTCTCCTGATCGGTTACAGAGAATAGCACATGAGTGGGTAACAGAGATTGCTAAGAATACTATTTGTAGAATTTCAGGAAGTTGCTTCACTCTGATAGGTCCATCTATCACTATTGATCAAAAACCTTCTGGTGGGTGCTTCAGGATTTCAACTGCTTCCAAGAAGTTTAACTTTTTGGAATCATTACACATTTGCAAGATCTTATAGAAGAATGGCCTTTAGTGATTGTATTTTCAGCAAAGTCGGATTTTTCTGGATTATAGTTCTCGATATGATTAAAGTATTCTTTAATCCTGGTTTCAATACGGCGGCGACTTTGACCTTCGTACTTCATTGAGCATATATTACATTTTATCTCATAGATACCAGAGTTGTTTTGTTTCAGTATCTTATCTTTGGTTCCTTCTAGTATTCTTTTTGTTGTATGTTCGCTCTTATACGATGTTTGGAAGTAGTTAGAGGTCTCGAAAATATTCTTAAAAATTTCGAAGTCCGCTGTTTGATTGTCATCTACCTGTCAAATATTGAATGATAATTGTATAGCAATGGAAATGTGCAATAAGATATTTTGTTGAAAAATGGATCGGCCACTCTCTCTTTTTAAAGTTTCTAAGTAATTATTGAATGAAATAATCAAGTACCAAAAGATTAAATGGAGAGTTTAGTAATTTTTTATATATTCGAACAATAAAAGTTTTTTATATAATCTGTAAGCGTTCCTAGATTTTTGTTAAAACGCAGTTAGCATCAACTGCTGTGTAAGCGTCTATTGTTCTTCATAATCTGTTGCTAAAGCGTTTCTTCCTAAGCATCTATTGGAAACGAAGCGATGTTGAAACAGAAGTCTTCATTGATGGATTTTTTTTCTTTAATGAAATTAATTCTTGTCAGGAATAATTTATATCTGAAAAATTATATGTTGCTCTTCGGGCAGAACAGTTTTCGAGAATGAATGCGCAAGATTAATGTCTTTGCTTATTCCTTTTAGCAGCTAGTTCCATTAGCAATTCCCCTTAACAGGGTCTACGAAGGCTTTTCCAACATTTCTATCAACTGCTTTCTCTACCATAAGTGGAAAAACGGATGCGAAAGATATTCCGTCCTCAAAAGCAATTACAATAAATCTTGGGCCATACACTCTTAGGGACTAAACTCTGCACATGACCAGTATTGTTTTGTTTATTTTTACTGTTAGCCATAAATAAATAAATTAAAAGTTCAGCTCTCTTGTTCTCCGACGAGAGGATACACATTTACACTTCATTGCCTAATTCCTTACTATCACGGATAACGACCAGCCGAGATTCACCCTGTCACCCTAACATGAGCACATTCCAGCTCATTCTTTCGGGGAAGTCGCCTGCAACCACCAAAATTCTCATTAGGCTACCTATACTTGCTACGGAGACTGACAAGCCTTCAGACTGATTAGTCAGTGATCAACTTGGATGGGTCCACAACCCACCTGACACTATAACTATGCGAAGACCTATCTTGCATATACAGGGTGTAACAAAAAGTTCTGGACAGCAGAATATCTGGAGAAATACATATCGGAACGAAAAAACAAAAAACACGTGTTTAATATTTTTCAAAAAGCTATCCAATAATACTAAACTCGATCCCCAACCCCCATCCTCTGAGGGTGGAGGAGGAGGCAACTTTGAAATTTTTAAAGTTATTCACTATTATTATAGTATAAATCTTTTATGGATTGATGCATATTCGTGTTATTTACATATATTCACTCACCAAAAGTCATGGCACACCTGCCTAATAACGTGTTGGGCCCCCTCTGGCCCGGATAACCCGTCGTGAAAGAGAGTCTACCAGTCCCTGGAACACATCCACAGGCATTGCAAGCCATACCGCCTCCACTGCAGTCCATAACGATGCTACATTTACCAGGTGTGTCGGTGACGACGTGACAGATCGTTCGATGACGTCCCACAAATGTTCAATGGGATTGCAATCTGGGGAACATGGAGGCCAAATCTTTGTCGTGAAGTCGGTAGCATATTCTTCCAGCCACTGCCGTGTCATAAGGACCGTGTGTGGAGGCGCATTATCTTGCTGGAAGATGCCGTCGCCCGCGGGGTAAAAACAGTTCGTGAAGGTATGCAGGGGTCCCCAAGCAGATCGACGTAGGAAATAGCACGCAGAGTGGATGTCAGATGCACCAATGGACCCATTGCATGCCACGAGAAAACACCCCAGACCGATATGGAGCCTCCACCTGCCTGAGTGGTCCCCACCTGACAAGCGGCTTCGTGTGGCCTGCCCAGACACGTATACGACCATCGGCCCGATACAGCTGAAACCGTGACTCGTCGGACCAGGCAACCTTTCGCCAGTCCTCAGCAGTCCAACGTCGATGTCGGTTGGCCCAGGCTAGACGTTGCCGACGATGTGCAGCTGTTGAGAGTGGCACCCATCGTAGCCTCCTGCTCCCAAAACCTGCAGCTGCCAAGGTTCGCCGAATTGTCGTCACGGACACAGTTGTGGGACGTCCCTGGTTATACCGCATGGTGATTTGGGCCGCTGTCGCCCTTCGATCAACAGTTGCAAGCTGGGTGACCCGGCGAACACCTCTGGCATCAATGAGGCGACAAACAATTTCTCCTTGGTTATCAGTGAGATATGAAATTGAATCAGTAAAAAAACTGGAAAATTGGAAATTTGTCATAATATGACATGCAATATTACTTCTGAGGATATGTGTATTTTTTGGATTATTGTATTTAGCACTGGTTTTTGACAGGCATCTTTTTAAGTCAATATCGCTTTGAGTTTTGAAAAAGCATTCTCATGTGTATTAGTCCACTTCCATTGTTTTTCGTTGTCTAACAGACGGTATAAATGTTCTGCAATAGTTGCTCGATTTGGGATAAAACTAATAAGTCCAAGGAAAGCTTGCAGTTCTTGGGCGGCCGTCCGCTGTCCGACATGGGTTGTAACCCCTCGTTGGGAGTACTCTCGATAGACCCTTGCAAAGTTTGTGCGGGAATATTGCAGGGTGTTGGCTACATCTGATATCGAGGCACCCATCCGTCTGGCACCAACAATCATCCCCTGTTCAAATGCGGATAGCCCTCGGCGTGCTGCCATTTCTGCAGCTAGTTTTATTTACAATGATTGTGTGATATCAAGGAGTTCTGTGCACCTGCATTCCGAGAAGGGAAGCAGCGGGATCTGACTCATTACGGACAGGGAACCTGATTGGAGGGGTGTGCCATGCCTTTTGGTGAGTGAGTGTATACAGGGTGTCTCATAAATAAAGGTACAAACTCTAAAAGAGAGGGCATCAAAAGGATTGAGAATTATATAGGACGGCAGGGGAAGGTGATAGCAGAAGTACATGTAGCTGAGGTAAAATGACGAATAGTACGAGTTGTCGGTAAATTTGTGACCTCCAGAGTTCAAAAGAATTTAGAACGTTTAGGAGAAGCATCTGTAACCATAACAAATCAATCGTTTGACGTTTCAAAAGTAGTGGCCGAAAGTCAAAACCGAATGGCAGGACCACTGAACTTTAACAAGGATTGTGTCCAAATAATACAGAATTACTACAGCAAAGTGAAAGCAACCTGAAAGATCCCTACCTGAAATATCCCGCTTTCACAAAACAACTTTCAAGATCTTCATATCTTAAATCATAGATACCAACGCTAAAATTCATTCAGAAAGTTAGTGTTACTATCCTAAACCTGGACAGCTGAAGATTGGAAAAGAGTAATTGGTTCGATGAGTCATCAGTTATGTTATTCCCGACAGTAGACCTTCTAGGAAGTCGCATTCTACAACTACCGTCTAGTTCCAGCTGGTCAAGGATGGGGTTGAATATGTGATGATTTGGATGGGCAATATCTTGGTATTATTTTGGCCTTATGAAAAAGCGTGTTACTGACAGCGAGTAACTGGATATTCTAAGAGATCAGTTTCACTCTGTAGTCCACATGTTATTTCCCAACAATGATGCCATATTTCAAGATGATAATTTGTACATATATCTGGGCAGAAAAGTTCAGTCTTGGTTTAAGATGACCTTCAACAACTTTACTAGCCAGAACAATCAACCGATCTGAATAACGTCGTGGGAAATTTTGGAAAACATAGTAAGAAAACTCCCTCCTGCAAAAACTATTGGCAAATTTTTTGAATGGTACAACATTTAACTAGAGCTAGAGGCTATTTAAAAGTTATATGAATCCATTCCGCAAAGGATAAAAGCTGTATTAAAGGTAAATGGCCCTACACCTTACTAACACATCACAGGTGTTCGCATTACTTTATCCAGCCGCTGTAAAATTTTAGGAGAAATTTCTGAGAAGTTCAAAAATCCAAGGCGATCCAAAGCTGTTTATCTCAATGTTCATTTTTTTTTCTCAGAATAGATGTTTAAGAGGCTGAGCGTTATATACTTCTGTTTTCATGATATTTTTATTTACGCTATTGTTTTTAATTTTTCAGTTTCCCATAGTTCTTTATATCTTGGCTCCGATGTCTATACACGCACTGGCCTTCGAATTACAAGCATCTATATAATACTTTATTCGGACACATTGTGCCAATTACATCATATATGCGGGTTAGCATAGAATCAATAAGGTGTTGAAGCACTTATAAGTCAAAGGAGGCTGGAGATTCCCTTAGTTCTCTCAGAAAAGGACCTTGCTGTCGAATATGTCTTTCCCAATATGTCCCAAATATTCTCTCAGCATGGCACAATGGAAATGGTCGGCAAACAATGGTTCATGTAGTCCGTGAAGCGCACCCGACCAATGAATATCGGGGATAAGTTCTTGATAAGGCTTGCTGGATCGTTTACTTCATAGAGTTCCCGCTTACTGTCGGCACAAAAAAACACGAATCGTGGTTCGTCAGACCACATAATCTTTTTCTAGTTTTCACCTTCTAGTCATGACGTTCCGAACATCACTGTAGATGTATTTCTTGTTCTTTGCAGAATTCGACGTTTTCGAAAAGACTGCTGATTTGGAAACATTTCACTTCCCAGCGCATTTGGTTAAAATCATTTGTCAGTTGTTGCACAGTGGATATCCAGTATCGGGTCTCGCTCATGATTGATTGTCTTTGAATCACTTTACCTCTTTTAAATAAAGAGTGCGGACCATTTTTTTCAACGGTTGATTACTATGGATATCGCACCTTTCGAGAATCCAACCAATTGTTTCAATCGTGGCTCCTGCTAGAATGAGCCCCTTTTCGAAGTCATATAGGTCCTTCTTTTTCTTTATGCTGATCAAGTTGTATGGTTAGACTCGTCCTACTCCTTTTTAAATAAGTAAACGCTTGAATCACATGACCTCAAACTATTTTGCAAGAAAACGGATGAAAACAAATTTACATGTGTTTCACACATGTTTCTAATTCATTGGGCTGTGTGTACATCCAAGTTAATGCTAATCGTGTATAAAAGGAATTTCAAAGTGCATAAGTCACCTGATTTGTTAATGATTTTTTTGCAAAGACTCTTTTTATTTTATTTTTTTTATTTTAACGTCATCCACTCATTTCCTTAATTAGGGTAGGCACCGCGCTTCCTATCCCCGAAGAACAAGCGTTTCTAAATCACGTTACTTTTCAATTGCTTCTTCTACGCTAACTCCCCAGTAGACGCCCTTCACAGATTTGCCATTTAAAGTTCAAGATGCCATCGTAAATGATTGCCATCGGAAAGTGTGTCTGCTGAAAGAGAGTTATCAAAGCGTCCGATCAGAAAGGAATTAACCATACGTCTGTGGACATTGGATAACTGCTTCTTTCAAGATGGAGAAAGGAGGAAAAATAAAAAGACGATGGATTTAAAAAAAGAAAGAAGATGATGAGAGTGAGAGAGATAGGCACTGAGTCGAGCGGCGGCGGCAGAGTAAGGACATTTTCATTCATCAGTGTCCCGCAGTAGCGAGCGACGGGTGAGTTGCTGCGGCAATTTCCTGTGGCTGCTGATAAATATCGGTGACAAGGGCAGGGAGAAAGAGAGAGAGGCAGGGAGGGAGGGGATTCGTCTGTCATGGGGTAGACTCCCACGCACCGGATGAGCAACTCGAGGGGGACGGCACGTGCCAGACGGACGCTAAGGAGATCCTCGTCGTCCGATGGACATCCGTAACACCTGATGCGCACAAATCCTATAAATTACATTTAAATGCCTCTTTTTTAAAAATTTATTTTTTGTTCTATTCTCTCTGTAAGTCTCTGTCCTACTGTTCGGTCTGACTTGGTAATGTCGACTTATATACTGAAGTTTGCATCGCATTAGTGTTCATGAATAACTGAGGAAAATTAGTCTTATTGCCTAGAACAGTCTCATGTGTGCTTATTCCGTTGATAGAGCATAAATTATATATTTCATTGTTATATTACTAATTGTAATAAATGCAAAAATATTTAATGATGTAGTAACAGTATTATTATTACTTCTAAAACTAAATTATAATCTGTCCGACGAAAGTTTGACTGGGCGTGTCCAGTTTAAATTCCGATTTCACTTGTTAGACATTGTTTCAAAGTAAAATTAATAATGCCTAACAATTGAATTGGAAATTTAATTGGACACTCCCAGTCAAACATTCGTTGGAGAGACTATAGTTAAAAATTAGAATTAATATATCAAATTAAAATTACAATAGTAGATATCTCAAATAGCACACCTGTATCATGATTATTAATGTATTTATAATTTACTATGTTAAGTCAGGAGTTGTAATCTCCCTAATAACATCAATTTTAATCCTCATACTCCTACTTTTATCTATAAACTCTACGCATTTAATCCACTATTAAAATTCATATTTTAAATCTTAGACTAATTTCAATAATAATTTTAACTTGAATTGGAACGCGTCCATTACAAATACCATGCACTGATGAGCCATTACATTATGACCACCTCCAACTTTACATCCAACACGAGTAATGGGCGCCCTGAGACAGATAAACGGCGCAAACGCGGCTCATACCGCCATATATATAAACTGTTAGTGAACTGAGTTTCTGAATGTAGCGTTCGACTGCAGCATGGGAAAAGCAGTTTTGGAATGTCGATCTCGGAAATGGCGCGTTTTGTGGGCTGTTCACGTGCAGTCATTATGAATTCTTATCAAATGTGGTGTATGGATGGAGAAACGACGAGTTGCCGTCCTGCCATTTGCCGTCCACGGTTCGTTGATTCCAGAGAGGAATGAAGACTAGTACGCATTGTTCGCTGTGAACGAAGGGCTATAGTGGCCCAAATCACCAGCAGCTACAACAGTGTTGATCCAGACAATGTCGCCTACAGTTCAGCATAGTTTTCTGTATAGGGCCTGCGTAGCTGTCGCCCCACGCGAGTCCTTGCGGTTATGGCATGCCATCACCAACTGCGCCTTCACTGGCCAAGGCAGCACAGCAATTGGACTACAGAGGACTGGAAGAAAGTTGCCTGGTTCAGCGAGCCACGTTTTTTGGTTCCTCACGTGGACGGTCGAGTGCGGATACGCTGATTTCCAACAGAAACTGTGACACCCGAATGAACAGTTGAACTGATACGACCTCGTAATGTATGGGAACTGGAGGACCAACTGATAAGCGCCTGGTCCAGATACCTCAGACTACCTACCAGCACCTTGTCGAGTCAATACCTCACTGCATGTCCGTGGGTTTTCCGAAAGGTGGTTCTATATCGTATTAACAGGTGGTCATAATGTAATGGTTCATCAGTGTATATTATGATTGAACAAATTTCTACTAATTTTGTATTTCCAATCTTTTCATTTCTCCTATAACCTGAGATAACCTATAACTCAAAGAAATAATGCTTAAGACGATGTCAAAATTCAAAATTATTATTATTATTACAAATGACGAAACTTTGTAATAATTATCTATCGCTTTATATCATGATTTTTTTTTGAATTGTGTTTGAAAACACTAAAGAGGATAACTAATCTAAGCATCTCATTAATAATTAAATATTTCACCAAAAACTTTAAAACCGTTTTTTAAAAAAAGTTTTAATGTTCAATTCGAGCGTGAATTATAACTGTGGCGGATGGCACAACGGAATGGACATTTCGAAATGATTGTTTCAACGGAATTTTTATAAGAGTTAAATTCGTCGTATAGTTATTAAAAATCTAAGTAGTATTAATAGATATTCGTCGTTAAAAAGAAAAAAAAAACAGTGGTAGTTATGAATGCGAGATTTGAATTAATTGTTAATTAAAAAATTGTTCTAACTGGATAACTTTGGTTTATTGAGTATTTTGAAATATTGTTATTAAATTTTTTGACAGCTTTTAAACACATATACTTTTAGAAACAGCTTTTATATTCCCGTTTGATTTTTTATGGAGCTGCAAAAAAATTTTTTTTTTCTTTTTTCATGATCGATTTCTCTTTAAATTGGTTGGAAAGGTTTAAACTTAAAGATGTTATTTTTATTCAGCATTCCGCTAAGATAGATTTCCCAAGTGTGTACGCCGTCTTTTCCTAATGGACCTAGTTTATTATATTAATATGCTGCTTACGATGTGTTTACAGCAAAAGAGTGCTTAGTTGATGAATTTTTAGGCTCTCAGATTTTGTTCCTTCCACAGCTGTTGTCTGAATAACTTTGAGCGAGGAAAAAAATGTTTGGGTGCCCCAAATGTTATGAACACGATTTATGAGTCTTCTACTCAAAAGAGGCTGATACATTTCATTTGGGATTCTGGAAAAATAAGATTTTTGTCAAAAGACATGAGAACGCAAATGTCAGTCGTACATCAAAAACTGGATTCGAATGCGCAGATGCATTATTTAACATTAAAATATTTCTGTACATCATAACAGAAGGGCGTGTGTTAATCATTGGGGACAAGGTAATTAGTTTTTAAACTTTTCCGAATCTTTCAATGCGCAAGAAGCTTCGCAAGTATTTATAATGTCAATGCCTAATTCTCTAACTTGGGAAGGCTGAATAAGTTACTATTACCACACAATTGCAGAAGTAATTCAGCAGGAAAAAAATGTATAAAGGAAAAAACAATGACGTACGTAATTATATGTACGGTAAAATTACATCTTGAAGAAGTGGAAAATTGCATGAAGTGAAAATTACTAACATGAGAATCATAGGAATCAAATGTTTAAATCAAGAACAAATTGAAAATATAACACGTGGTACATTCTTTTAAGATTACGGAATTTATTTTTTGCTTATTTTTCTTGTTTGTGTAATTTTGTGAGAAGCGTTCAAGATTTAACCCCATATAAATGAATAAGACATATATGAAACAGCTCTGATGGAAATATACTTCATCGTTTCTCCACACTTTGTTTTATCGTTTATTATCTGGAAATATTTATTCACATACCTACACAATTTCTTTTTTTTTCAAACTTTCTTATATACAATTCAATATTTAAGCGTTTTTGGATATAGTCAAAGCAGAAGTTGATATTTTTTTACCTCTCTGAAGATTCAAAACGCTATATTAAAACAAAAAATATTTATTGTAATTTTAAAAATTTAAAAAAAAAAATCAAAGATTTTCTATAATAAAAATGAAAGAATTTAAATTAATTCATTCATTAATAGCCATTAATTTAAGCTAATATTTTTTGGGGAATTTCATAAAATGAAGTCGGATAAATATAATGTAAATATAATATAAGCTAATTTCAATTTGCCGTGACGAATTCTTTAGCAAAACAATTGTTGCGCGCGCCTCGTAATTCTTATGAAAGCATTGAATTGCTGGAAAGCAAACAATGAAAATGTCGTTAACAATGTAAAAAAGGTACTGTCCAGTTCCCACGAAAATTCCCCTGAGTTGTTGAAAGTGCTCACTGCGCGCGCTGCAGTCGTGGACGAGTCCACAGCACTGATAGGGAACTTTGTCACATGCATGGAGGATGCGCAAAGTTTCACCACGCTTTATCTTCGATTTAGATGATTCCATCAACGTGGAGTTATAAAGTAATCAATTGGTGAACTTAATAATTTTCAATGCGGTTGAACAGGGAAACGGGATAGATCCGGAAAGCAGCAACTCCAGCCTGCTGCAGTGTCCCTCCCTGTCAGTGCTGTGGACTCGTCCACAACTGCAGCGCGCGCAGTGAGCACTATCAACAACTCAGGGGCATTTTCGTGGGAACTGGACAGTAATACACTTTTGGATCACCTGGTATAAGGCAGAGTTTACACATACGGTGTTCACAAAAATATTATCACGATCAATAAACTTGCAATATATTAAACTTTTAAATAGAAACATGAAGTTAAATGCATACGACAGGTCCACAAAACAACCCTACACAAAATGCAAATCATTAATCGCTAGTTACCTGACCAATTACAAAATCTACATAAAGTAGTTGCACAAATTTTTTATCACGGTCAGCTACAACACATCGTTTGAAGGTTAAGTTCGTGGATATTTTGGTGCTAAGTTGGAATAATGACTAAGAATTGTATAAATCAGCAACACAAACTAATATTTAAAACACTTTCAGACAATGGGTAAAGGATTAGACTTAACCGAGCGAGAGAATGGAAAAATTGAAGCTTGGGCTCAAAATGGAGTATCATTTTCCGAAATTGGGCGTCGTTTAAGTCGAGACCGAACTACAATTTCGAAATTTGTTCGAAAAAAGAATAGCAAGACCGGAAGAAAACGATCAGGACGTAAACAGAAGCTGAATGTACGTGATCAAAGATGTATTCTTCAACTTGCAGTAAAGAGTAATTTATCTTCAGCGAAAATTAAGGCAACATTACTGGTTATTGTTTATTTGGATTTGATGGTAGTTGGTAAATGCACTGAGTAATTTTATATTTTATAAATTTTATATTTTCAATAATTTTTAATTTGAATAAATAAATTTGAATGTCCGAATTATGCGAATGCCCGGAAGAAAGCGCTATGAATCTGCCAGTGCACAGGAATAGAGTTTTGAACAGTTTAAAGAAGAATGGAAACGAAAAGTATGCAAAACGCAAAGCTCGACCGCAATTGAAACCGCACCACAAGGAAGATAGACGAGAATGGGCGAAAACACATCAAACATGGGACAAGGAGTGGTCTTTTCAGATGAAAAAATATTTAATCTTGACGGGCCAGATGCCTTGCCTGGCATGATATTCGAAAAGATGATTCATGCTATTCAAAGTGAGTTGGAGGAGGTATTTATAAACATACCAATAATTTTATAAGAAGACAGAAGAAATCATTTTGAAACTAGCATACACTTTCCTCAATAATCTTTTACAATAATATTACAGGCTTTAGAAAAGTATGCACTTTCTAAGTAGGGGAGAGTTGGGTCTGTTAGGACAAATCGCTTTTTCAGTCGAAACTATTCGCACGCTGCCTAAAAAATTATCCCTAGTGTGCGACACTATTCGCTACTTTCAGTTTAGGTGGCGCCGCCCTTGTGGCATTTACTAACGGATTTAAATAAGGCTCAACACGTTGTTGCAGCTAAAGAAATGAAAGGAAAAGTAACAAATATTGCCGTGTATAAGGCTGCAAGTCAAAAAGGATGTTACATGCAGTAAGATTACATTTTTTCCCAAAAAATAAAGCAATTAGAAAAAGTTGGGAAGTAAAACTTAAAATGGGGAAAAAAGCTACAGATAATATGTGTAACAATACAATTTTTTTCAATCACCACCTTGTAAACATAAATTAGCAATGGTAGGGTAAAAGATGGAAAATATTCAAATATTATTACTAATAAAATGAAATAATATTCAAATTTGTTTTTAAAAGTTCGTTTCACGTACTATACGTTTACATGCACGTAATTTTACGGTAAAATCACTATTTCTATTGTTAGCTGCATTAGTTTTGATAACATTGCTTTGTTTGTGGGTCATTAATAAGCAAACAATTAGGTCGTTTAATATTAGGAACAATTTTCATCTTGAACCTACTTTTTCATATTTAATCAACTAATAACTTTCCAACTAAGAAATAATTTTTTTGTTATGCCAGCATTAAAATGAAAGATGTAATCAAGTGCTATTCCTAGCAGGTGCTTGCCAGATCGACCACTTGAAAAATATACCACTATACAGAAAAATATCACACAGTGTAATATTCAAATCATGTTGATGGAAAATGGATGGTGAAGTGCGTCCTATTCAGAGTCTTACTTTCATTTTTCTCTGGTCCTACTTTCGCCGCCATTTTTCAAAAATAGCAGCGCCCTCTATATTCACTGGAAGTAGCGAATACTGATTATGAAAATCTATTCGCCAGAACAATCACAACAAAGGTTGGTTGGTTGGTTGGTTTGGTATTAACGTCCTTTTCAACTGCTATGGTCATTTCAGGACGGCGTTATAGGGGCCGTAAATTTTGCCTCGCAAGGGTTCTTTAACGTGCAGCCGGCAAACGACTACACGGGACCAACGGCTTTACTTCCCTTCCGAAGGAAGTGCGTGATCTCAGGATTTCCCCCTGAAAAATCCTCGTCGTCCTCGGCCGGGATCGAACCCGCGTACTCGCACAACAAAGGTAAGTAGCTAAATAAGAAATAAAATTTTTGAGGTAGGTTTGTTCGTGAATTTGTAGAGAGGTTATACGAGAAATGTTAACAGTTAGACACTTATTCCTGAGGGACAGTATTATACTTAAACGTGTTGCAGTTTCATTTTGGCCATGTGCGTAGTTGACTAAGTTGCGTTTGACGAAGTCACGCGCGAAAACGTGATCTCAAATTCTCAATCGTGATCACAAACACGTCACAAGTTAAATATTAAATTGCCTTGTAATATTTGTAAAAATATTTAAAATTTTTCTTTACTCACCTCTATAAAAGTGGATGAGAATT
>JAHWFO010098624.1:357141-384887 GCA_023313115.1 Rhysida immarginata | reverse complement strand
TGGAGTCACTTCAAGAATGGCGGTTGTTATAGCTGGTGTTTCACATGTCTATCTTATATATAGGGCGTGACTTAAAGGTTCATCACATTTCATCGTAAGGAGGAGTCGATACGGGTGTCCGGTCTAAAAATAAAAATTTGGAGAGAACCCCTTATCGTTTTGTTTATCTTTGAGAGCAACTGAAATTCAACTCATTCTATCGGCGATATCTTTCTGAATTTTCACGCTATTTGCTTGGGCTTTTTATAAGAGTAACTCTATACATTTAGTTAATAAATTATGCAAAGGACATTTTGGTAACCTTGTGCATCCGCAGTTAAACATTATTTAGTAAAAATGCTCATTTTTAATCAGATATTTAATATTTTTCTATTCTGATTGGAGGGTGTTGTCTCTACTGTAGTTTGTCAAGTTTCATGAAAATGGCATTGAGGAATTGGGTTGAAAACCCTGCATGTCATAAACAAAAAACTTACGAAAACGTTTCGATTTTTTTAAAGGAACCTTTATATTTCCATGAATATACGTGCTATTGTCATCCAAATGAAGACAGATAAGTAAAAGAAGCCTCATAATCATATGCTACAGCTACAACGCATTTCAAGCATTATTTTTTACAGGTTGATCCCAAACATTATTTTTTTGGTTCACTTTATTGCTGTTCCCCTATTCGCCTTCGGGACAAAACCTTCGCTGAAATATAGATGGGGTGCGTGTTTACAAACATTAGCTTACTTCGTGCCTAGACGTATTTCCGCTTTCGTAATAATTGCATTTCTAGCGTTGGGTGTAACTAAAAGTCGACATTATTTATATTGACTGCCGCGTGCCGCGATTTATCATTAATTTATAATTGAGTCGGAGATTATAAAACGGTACACGGAAATCGATGAAACGTTACTGTACTCAATAATTTTGCCTTTTCCGAATTAATTGAGCCGGGAGTAACACAATACGGCATTTCTGTTGGTTAAATTGTTCGTTTTTTACTCTTTCCTGCCTCAGAAATTCTAAGGTCGGAAGTGAAAGAAGGCACAGAAAGTGGTGCATGTGCGTTCCTATTTCCTGCGCACCCCGTCTATATGAGGTGTAACATGCTCTTTGCACCCCTGAAGTTCAGGATAATTCGTCAAGTATTTTTCTAGATATTTCACAAAAAGTCTAAAATTGAAAGTGTCCGATTACTTTTGGATAGATAGTGTATATGAATATAATTGGACAATGTAATGAAATGTTATGCATTAAAACTATTTTGCAACTAACATATAATTTCATTATTTATTTATTGGGTCATAAATAATTTTTTAATTATTTTTTATAACTTTATAAATAAATAAAAATCCTAATGGTCAATGACTGACAAGTCATTTCTGGTTTAGTATAATTGGACAATCTTATCATAATTAACTTTCTATTGGATACAAAATGGTTCTAAATATCTCGTAGAATAAGCCATTGATAAAAAAGAGAAGATTCTTTGGTTACAAAACTCATCTGAAACGAGTCATTTTAACGAGTATTAGTCATTTAAAAAGTTCCCGGAATTAATTTTTATTTCTGCACACAGGAAAAATACAAAGATTTAAACAACATTTCCTTCAAAATATTGTCCTTGGGCAGTAACACACTTTGCCAACGTCTGTATAATGCTTGGAAACACTCTGCGAAGCCATTTTGCGGAACGGTGAAGTGCGGATATCGCAGCAGCTTTTGTCTCTACACTTTGGCGTATGCCTTCTCGCATGATGTTGCTCACAAGATTAATTGTGGATGGATTGATTGAAGTTGATGGACGCTCACTCCTATGTTCATCTTTGATATTCGAACGCTGTTCCATAACTGACATTTTACATAGCGAAATCAGAATGCGATGCTTACTCTACATTACCTGTTAAGATACTGCCCGTGCACCGCAGCATTCCGTTTAAATCACGTCAAAATATGTTCGAGCGTGATCTGCGAATGGTAAACAATGCGGGGAAGCCTCGCTCGCTCACACACACTAGCTCAATTTCACGATTCCGGGAACCTTTTGAAGCTACTAGTATTTAGAAAGTGGGTCGAACATTGAAGATACACTTATTTTCCTTTTCAAAAGGATTTTTTATTGCATTATTTTATAACAAGATTTTATCCGCGCGCAGTTTCATTTTATTGCAAAGCTCGCACATCAAATTGTTTCCGAAACCAATACCACCTATAATAAAGGCCTGGGCACTGAAACGTCATACATTGTTACGAAGTAACACTAAGAAGTACTTATTAGTCCAAGGTCATTGTTAATCGTATTTCCACCAATAGTAAGCCCTAAATTTGCCCTTCTGATGATGTAACTACGAATGACGTTTCAGCGCCCAGACCTTTATTATAGGTGGTATTGGACGAACTCACATGGCTAATGTTTTTTTTATTCCTCCGAGAAGAGTCTGAGGGCGCCCTACGGTTCAAGTGGGATTTTTATTCTCTCTCATTTCTCTGAGAGTCGCTCGAATCGCTCGGAGTTTTTTTCAGATACGAATCGCAGATTGTCAGATTCATTATGGCGTTGTCCACAGTGCAAATGAAAATAAAAAATTAACTTTAGTACACAAAAAGTGCATACATGAAACATTTAGGCGTGGAGTCTGTAAGCACAAAATTAAAAAGAAGGCCTTAATACGTACTCTCAATACATATTTCAAATTTCCAATTTTCAAATTTCTCAATCCAGACTTCTATCGTTGTTTTATTCCTTTTTCTCCGACAGCTCTCTGAGAAGTCCGAGCGTTATCGATCACGTGATCAGCCTTCCTCAGATACCAATCCGCGATGAATAAAAAACCACTAGGTAGGCCTCCTTTATATTTATACTTTGATAAAAATTGTTGCACAGACAACAATGGTCAAGTGACTTTTCAGTTTCGGCATGTCCTTCAAGCCAGCGCCAACAATGCTTAAACGTGCAACAACAATGCAAAACTGTTTCCATGACGAACTCACATGTTCTCCTTTATTTATGGATGTGGTCAAAAACCCTCACCGGTGAGAGAATTATGAATTTCTCACTGGGCTAACCGTCTTTTTCTCGGTGAGGACGGTTAGATTAACCGGTTAGACATAGCAGCACTAACTGGTGTTTTTGACCGCGTTAAAATGACGTCACAGTTTTCTCACCGGAACTTCCGACCGACCAAACGCTAACTCTTCTCACCGGTGAGAGTTTTTGACCTCACCCTCCAGTTTGATTTTGTGATAATCTGATAGTAAACCTGATCTTACTTAATTCTCTATATTTATTTTAGATGAATCCTATTTTAAGTCAAAGATACGAGGACAAATATTCTTGGAATAGATATATTTATATAAAAACATAATATGTCATATTATAATAGTTCATAAGGTACGTCGGGGGAAGATGCCAGTTGGGGGAAGACGCCATCCAGGGGCTAATTTCGATTACTATCGACAGATGGCAGAATCACTGATCTCGTTCTGTACGTGAAGGTACGATGATGTAATATTGGCGGCAAAACGGCGGAGCGATTAAAGAAAGTTAAATTTTAAGAATTTATCAGGGTAAGTGACTCATTTTATTCATTTGATATAACTTATTGGAACTCCTAGAATAAGGTATTACTGTTTGTTTTACGATGGGATCTTGGATGTCATGGATAAATATGTATTTAGGGGGGAAACTCGTGGCGTATGAGGATACCAATTCTATGGCGGGACCATACTTGAATAGGACGTCACACTGGCGTCTTACCCTGATGTGTGGGGTGAACGCCAGCAAAAAATTTGGGTTATATGCCACTTGAGGCATCTTACCCCAATCAGTATTTAAGCATTTAATGTTACACGTTACTAGAAGGTATAACCATATTATCCATGCCATATTAATATGACTAATTTCTGTTATAATTTATAATAGTTTTAACAAGTTTTACTTTAGTAACATGTCGTAAAAAGTCACAGAATATTCATAACCTATTAATAAGTTATCTTGTAACCGAATGCTATTTATATTTCAGAAAATGGCACGTAAATATGTTAGAAAAACAGACCGATGCAAATGGTCTGCTGAAAACCTAATACATGCCATTGCAGATGTCCGTTCCGGGAAAATGACTCTGTGGAACGCGTCAAAGAGGTATGACATACCCTATAGGACCCTACAACGCCGTTTGAAGAATAACGATGTTGTCAAAAAGGCTCCAGGACCAGGAGGGACACTGGGATTTGAGAATGAGGACAAACTTGTGCAGTACATGCAGACGCTGGAAAAGAGCGGCTTCCCTCTGAGAAGCATAAGCGTGCGTCAGTTAGCCTATTCATACGTGGAAAAAAACAAAATTTCTCATCGCTTCAAATCGTGAGAAGAAACTTGCAGGATACGACTGGTTCCAGCTCTTCATGCAAAGACATCCTAACTTGAAATTGAGAAAAGCACAGGGGATCTCAAGAGCACGTTCCCTTGGAATGTGTCACGAAGAAGTGCACCAATACTTTCAGCTTCTGTTGCAGATATGCGAAGAAAATGATTTCTTCGCACATCCTGGGAAAATCTACAATATGGATGAGTCCGGGCTTCAGCTTAACAATGATCCAGGTGGGCTTAATTTGTAACTAACGTTAATATTATAATGACTCTGCATTAAGTCGGGCATTAACTTCCCCTTTATTTTTAATTGCTACAGGTATTGTTGTTGCAACGAAAGGAGTTAAGGATGTGCATCATGTGACATCAAATGAGAAAGGAGAGTCAATTATTCTGGTCGCTTGCTGTAACGCCGAAGGACATTTTCTCCCTCCATTCAGTATCTTCAAAGGAACCAGGAAGCGAAATCAACTCAGCAAAGGAATGCCTCCAGGCTCGCATGTAGAAATGGGTGGAAAATCTGCGTATATGACTGCGGATATCTTTTTGATATGGTTACGGGAACATTTCACCCCTCGTAAAGAAGCTGGAATGGTGTTGGTAATTCTAGATGGGCACTCGTCACAATGCTCCAATATAGAAGTGCTTGACTATGCTGCTGAAAATCAAATCGTTCTTTTGTGCCTTCCAAGTCACACAACCCAATACCTTCAGCCACTTGATAGGTCTTTTTTTGGACCGCTGAAGAAATATTGGCAAGGGGCTTTATCAAATTGGATCCGCACCAATAATGGAGCAAGAATTACAAGATACGAATATGGAGAATTGCTAAACAAGGCATGGTGTCAGGCGGCAACCGTTGGAAATGCTCTTGCAGGCTTCAGAGCATGTGGAATTTTTCTATATGACCCACATATCACCCCTCAACACGCCTTTGCCATATCTGTTCGCACAAATCAAGAATCGCAAGCATTGCCTGGCAATCAATCAAGTCAAGGTACTAGTGCCAATGCTAATGTTACCGTTAGTTCTACCAGCTCAGCAGCTGAAGCCTCAATATCTGAAGAATCAACTTCTAATGCAAAACCATCAACTTCTGCAGCAAGCACCACCTCTTTTACAGATATCATGCCGATTCCTACTCTGAATGCTGGGCAAGGACCACAAAAACGCAGAAAGAAACAGCATGCGAAAGAACTAACCAGCTCACAGAATCGTGCAGAGATTCGCCTTAAAAGAAGGAAGCAAGAGAAAGGAAAGGGCGTCGGGAAAAAATCAGCAGGCCCAAAGAGGAAACAAGAAAAGTCAGAAAATAATAATAAGAAGAAATGTCATTCCCAAGAGGTCGCTAATGATCAAGATAATTATTGTTACATCTGCAATGGTTACTATTTTGCGAAAGGACAACAGAGTGATTGGATAAAATGTTTGGGCTGTAAAAAATGGTTTCATGAAGACTGCAGTGTTCTGCCAGGCAGATGTGGAAAATGCCATAGCATTGAAAACAGTGATACTGATTAAATCAAATTAAAGTATGCGCAGAAAATAATGCCATATTTTGCTGTGGCATCTTCCCCTTATATGTGTGGCATCTTTCCCATGGTATTGGGAAAGATGCCAGTTTGAAAAGGTTTACAATTTTTAATTTGTTCCACTCAAGTATGTATGTGGATCATCTGTAACTGTTTTTTGTAAAACATATTGAAATAAACTTTATGGAAAAAAACTGTACATTTTTCGGTTGCAAAAAATTTAAAAGTTATTGCAGGAGGTTTTTAAGTATTGCATCTTCCCCCGACGTACCTTAGATATTAATATGCAATAATAATAAAATATAAATAAAGTTATAATGAAATTAATTTTGTAAAATTTGAAGTTTTAAAATATTTGTCTTCCAAATGTACATAAAAAACAGGATGGCAAAGTAAAGTTGTTGTTTTTTTTTTAGGTTAAAAATTTTCGTAGTTCACTTGGTTATCGTCCAGTTTTACTGTCGTCCACTTGGCTATCATCCACCCGACCAGCGCCTAGTTGCCTAGTGTGCCCTTGTTAAGTGTCTTCAAGTTGATGTACGAATCGCCTGACTTCAAAATATCCAACAGTTTGATTCTTCTTCTTCTGGAGAGTTTCCCTTTACGCAACTGTACATTCAAACATTACCTTTATAATTCCATTACAACATAGGATGTGGGCGATCCAGTTGCTTCGTCTCTTTCTGATTCCCCGCAGCAGTTGTCTGTCTTCTCCTATGTTTCCCAAAATATCGACATTTTTAACATCCATGTTGTCCTCCTCCAATTCCACATTTCAAATGCTTCCAGCTTCTTTTCGTCAGTCTTCCTAAGTGTACATATTTATTTATTTATTTATTTATTTATTTATTTATTTGGTTGCATTCCAGATGGAATAAAGTATTATGAAAGTAAATTAAAAGGAAAAATAGTAAATAATTGAGAATATTTCAGTAATAATAGTTATTTGGTTCAGGATTTACATTTATAAAGAATTCAGGAATTGGATGTAATTTTTCAGCTAGGTTTGATCTTGATCCATTTGTTCAGTAATGTAATGTTCCGTAATTTGTTGATAGTAGGGAGGTTCGGTTAGTAGTGGAATAATTGTGTTGAATCTTTTAGAAATTGGTAGAGACTTTACCATACAATAAAGGGAAAACTGAGGTTCCGACTAGCTTCGCTACAATGCTACACTCCATACAAAACACTTCATCAGTCTTTTTCGGAATTCTAAATTTAAAGGACCACATAAGAATCTCCGATGCTTCTGGAATGCCACTTTCGCCATCGCCATTCTGTCCTTGATCTCGTCATCGCATTTACATTGCCATTACTTCTTAGATATCTGGAGCTTCAAACTTGTTCTATAAACTGCTCATTCAAATTTTACTTATCGTCCGATGCTTCTTAATAATTTTCATCATTTTGGTTTTCCTCACATTAATTCGCATGCCGCTTTCTTCTAAGAAAGCATTCAGTGATGCAAATATATGCTGAATCTCCGTTACCCGTTTTGCTAGAATGGCCATATCGTCTGCAAACCGGATTCACTGGATTCTTCTTCTTCCCATGTTAATCCCGAGCTCTTGGCTCCAAGCGTTGTTGATCATTTCTTCTAGGAGAATATTAAAAAGTGTTGGTGAAAGACAGCATCCTTGCCTCACTCCTCTTCCTACCTTGATATCCTGTGTTTCCAGATGATGAACTTTCAGTGTTACAGTTTGCTCCATATATAGATTTTGAATCAGTCATCTATCCTTCCAGTCGATTCTTTTCAAAATAGCATTCAGAGTAATCAACTGTAATCTGTCTTTCCCTTTTCCAGATACCGTTCTCCAATGATTCTTAAGAGTCCAATGGTGTCTCAAGTTCCCACGCTTTTTCTGAAACCAATGTGCACGTCCAGCTTCGAGTACAATCATCTGCAGAATTTTGCTGCATGGAAACTCAAACTAATGGTCCTGAAGTCTTCGCATCTCTTCGCATTTGCTTTTTTCTCCAGCGATATTATAATTGTCTTCAGGAAATCCTTCGGGCATTGTCCAGTTTCGTAGATTTCATTTATATAATCTGGTCAATTCTTATGGCCCTGAATAACTCTACAGGTATATCGTCTACATCTCTTGCTTTGTTCTTCTGCATTTCATTCAGCGCCCTTTCCACTTCTACAGGAAGGATGTCCATACCCCAAACATCTTCATCCACAGCCTCCATTTCATCGGATGTTTGCAGGATTATCATTGTTATCAAAAGCATGATTATGACTTGATCTAAAGAGGGATTACAATTTCAGCTGATACCTATTGCTTAATTGAAGGTTAAATGAATACGTTGAAATTTAAAAAGAAGACTTTATATAAAAATTAATCTATTTGATTAGATACAACACGTGTTTATTCATTTGATTTCATTTAGTACAGTCTAGTAACACTCTATAGTAATTAAGATGGCTCTGACAAGTGAAAGAATCAAGAAGCTAAGAGATGATTCGGTTTGAACAAAAATAATTTCATGGAAAACAACCAACCTATTCGGCCACTCCCACCTAACCACAAGAATCTACTGACACCATTGAAAGAGTCGACAATTGCTTAAATATGTGGCTATTTTATTTGCTTTAATGGCTAAGAGAGCGTGATCTCTCACGGAACGATCGAAAGAAGTTTCTTTTGGGTTTCAAAAAAGGAAACTGGCCCACATCTTAAAAGAGCCGGGATAAAGAGAGTGTTGTTTGATAGAAAATAAAAGTTCCATCGGCTTTCTCTATCTGTCTCTCTTCTCCTCCTCTCGCTTTCTCTCCTCTATCTTTCATCTCCCAGCAATAAACATGAAAGTGTTCACGCTGCCGAGGTGCACCTGCACACCATCGAAAACACATTCGCTGCATTTCGATCACAGTATATCAAAGGTTACATAACTCTAATTTCACGACCTCCGCTTTCATTTAATTCATTCACTTTTGTTTTCAGCAAAATAACTTCAATGTTAAAGCTCTTAGAGAAGGTGAACAAAAAGCATGCCTCAAAAAGCTTCACCGTCTCCTACCGAGAAGTTAATTTTAAATGCGACTATTGACGTAAATGGAACTAAAACTATAGTTGGATCCAGCTTGTGTGGACCCACCGCGTAGTCTGTGTTTTCAGTTTAATGATAAAGAATATGGATCGAGTGTTAAGAAATTAATTTTCGAAATTTTTAATTTAATCTTTAATTTAAAATTCTATCAATACGTATCTAGCGATTCTGTAAAAAATAATTGATAGTACTAACTCTAACGAACGTTTCACTAGATAAAAATACCTCCCACGCTTTATTTATTTCACTTTTACATTTACTTACTTTGTGCATAAACATTTTGCTCGGACATTACAACTATAGAAAATAATAAGCTTTTATTGCGACATTGTTTAGTCGTCTTTTGACAACATTAGTCCATTTAAATTCGTAATTTCAATTTACACAGTGAGATCAAAAAAAGGTCCCATGCTCATTAAACATTTTAAGAAAGTGTGAAAAAATAAACAGCTGATCTATTATTTACTTAAGAGCTGCCGGTATCGATATACAGGGTGTTGTTAAATTTCATCATCTAAATGATAGGGGTGATGGAATACGCGATTTTCATATCTCAGTTACGTAGTGGTTAATACTCACATGTGAGCACGCGTTACGATTTTGAGTGCGTAACTCGGAAACTACTCATTGGAATTCGTTCAAATTTTAACGGCGTACACAGTTTTATGTACCCTATTATTCTTCCAAGTTTCATCATCCTAGATGTTGTAGAAAATGAGTTATTAATTTGTTCATCTTAGTGGCGGTATTTTTATTTATGTTCATATCTAGGTTAGCGTTTAAATTCGGACCCATGTTCATATGAACTTTTTTGCTTAGAATCGCATATTCCATCACCCCTATCATTTTGGTGATGAAATTTAACAACACCCTGTATTTATAATGAGATTTGGACTTTTTAGCATTAGAGATGTAGATGCATGCATTTATATTAATCGACACTTGGGACTATTGTGATTATAAAAGTAAAAAGATTGCAAATTTAATTGGACACCCAGTTTGTTCTCGTCGGACATATTGCAAATCCATATTGTTTCATGGTAAGTGCAGCAATATCATAAATGAAAACACAAACATTGAGGATAAGACTTTATTTTTATACTTGATATATTTTTTATTATTGAATTTAAACAAGTCAATGTATTCATTTTCAAAACATTTATTGAAAATTCTTAAAAAAATCTATTACCCTGAATTAATATGGAATATCCATGTTAAAAAAAACTTTAGGAACGTTTCATGCTAATTCAGGGTAATAGATATTTTTGTTTAATACAAAAAATAATAGAGCTGAGGTGTATTTTTATTATTTTTTTATATTGATTTTAAATAAGTACATGAAAATTTGTTAATGTTTTAAACTTAGACGGTTCTCTGCCTTTTAGAAGTTTGTTTTACCAGATCACAATTATCTTTATTCACTGTTAAAATTGCTTTGGCAAGATCATATCCCTAGCAGTGGTGTTTCTCAGCTGGGAATATATGATATATTACTCGATTTTTTGCAATTCACAAGCATGTTCCTAATAGTTTTTTAACATCGTTATTTTGTATATCCTCCACCCCGAAGCAAAAATATTGCAAAACTCCTACTAAAATGACATTCTGAAGCGTTACTAAAATATCATTCAAATAATTTAAAGAAATTGTTACTGCTAAGGTGATTTTTTTTTTTTAATTTTGCCTCTTTTTGAATGTTCGAGAAGTACACGTGTAATAATAACAATTTAAAATTTGTGTCCCGGAGGGGATAACTGCTGTTTTAATGTCATTAGCTGATATTAAGCACTTTCAACCTGTTGTTGAATAACAAAATTTATATGAGTTTTCGTTCACATGTATGCAGTAGTGAAAACGTTTTGGAATATGGCAATTTAATGTTTTCCTTCTGAGATCATAGGGTAAAGAATTCCAATCGTCAAAGCTGTTGAAAATGAACGCACAGCTTTCGAAATACGTATCTGGGATTACATATTTTGGATGTTTTCTTTTTGTGGTAAGAGATTTTCCCTTCCTACACAGGCAATTCCACAACACAATTCCTACTTATTTTTTTTATCGGAAAATCAATCCTTTTTTTCCAAAAATGCAGAATTTACTTTAAATTGAACTGGATTTGTTGCATATAGCTGTAAAAGAAATTTGCTTAAAAATTTGCGTGTTCAATTTATAGTTGCAACATTTAGTTACTGCATTTTTTATTAAGCTTCTATAAATTGAAATTGCATTTGATTTTAGAAAATATTGTAGGAATTATATTTAATCATTCGACTTTATATCTACTCCGTAAAATAGGCAAGAGATTTACATCATTAACAGATTTAATATTACATGCATTTCGTAAATCTGTTTTGTAATTCATTTTATGCACGTGTCCTGAAGTTATCTATCAATGAGCAAATTTCGATTATTTCCCAAATGTAAAAACAATGAAGTTAACAAGAAAACCATTTAACATGGTTAATGTTAATGTTTTATCAAATTTGGAGAGATTTAATATGGTAAACGTAAGTAAAACCTTAAAAATCTGTGGAAGTTTATTTGTTGATGATGATATTTGTTTACGTCAACTGTTGTTTAGCGTTTCTCTATTGTTTAACTTCGTTTTCATCAAAATATTTAATATCATCTAACTGAAGAAATGTATACACACTGGTGTAGTAAATAATCTCTCGTGGAATTGCGCCTACTTTTCTCTCCTTAATTTCTACCACATTTAATCTGTAGACAAAATGGGGCGAAAGTAAATTATTAAGTAATTAGGCCTATATTGAATGAGGCTATTTAGTGCCTTAATATTAAAAATAGATTGCGTTTCACTATGTTTAATATAGCAATTCATCTAATAACCTCTACTCGTATTAAGTTAAAGAATGCGCACACCCCTCTCAACTGTTGCTGTTAAAGTGTTCAGCTCACTATAAAACTATTTAAATAACAAAGAATTGTTATGTTTCTATAACTTCGATTTCTTTTGATACTAATGTATACTTCGATACTATTTTTACCGACACTTTGTTCGTAATGATTGTGGGATTTTACTGTAAAGATCTAAGGGGGAACTGAGATGGCAGTTGCCACTGGAGAGCTCACATTAAGCATTGACAGTGGAACAGTGGGGGGAGGTGTAAGGAAGCTAACAATAATTAAAAGTCCCATACAGCAAAAAATGTTTTTTAATTCTTCGTCGTTTAAATGGATTTAATTTCCTTCATTACGATCTGTGTGCACTTGGAGGATTTATTTTCTTTCTTCCACTTGCGAGTGTGTATGTGCGTATGTGTGTGTGTGTTTTATGATCATTTTCTTCCAGTTGTTTTGATCCGTTCCTCCCTCCTTCCTTCTTCCTAATTTTTTTCTCTCCTTTGCTTTTTAACTGTATCCTAAAAATAATGCGCGCCTCATTGGCCGAGTCGTCTTCTTCGTGTTGGCCCGAGAGCAACAATGGTGCCCGTCAGAGCCACGAGGACTCGCGGCAGGCGCGTGCCATCTGCATCCCACACGCGCCACCTCCTGAAAATCAAGGCTGGAAACCCCGGTCGAGACAGCTGGAGAGAGGTAGGGGTGGGAAACCCGAGACTCCAGGGGGGAGAGCTTCCGCCGGGTGCGGGGAGACCCCATGGAAAATAAACCCCCGTGATGCACCGGGGTCCGGACTTAATGGTTCGATAGGGAACCGAAAAGATCTCTCCACAAAGGAGAGGACCAAGATAGACGATGAAGATATAGGAAGAAGAAGAACAAGAAGAGAAAACGAGAATCGCGACAGATGGAAAGGAAAAAGAAGTAGAAAGAGGAGGGGGCATAAAAAAAGAAGACAGTTTCAAAAAAAAAATACCAACTTGCATTTAAACCGGAAACAATTTCTTTCATTGTAGAAAGTTTATTTTCCAAAGAAAAAAACTGGTAGTGATGAGGAATGATGGAGGGGAGGACCTGTTTCTTTCTTCTATATGAAAATAAAATTTGTAGAGAAATAAATTAAATAAATTAAAGCTTCTTAAAGATTCGGCTCTAATAAGCATGGCATGTTTTGCTATATAAACGAATTTTTATAAATACGAATTTAACTCGTTTCTTCTTTTATTTATAACACGGTATACAGTTTAAGAAAATATGCAAAAATTGGAATTAAAAATGAGCACTTTTCACGTTCTTATTCTTCTAAAATTATATTGATAGACGGGTATAGGAAAGAAGGACGAGACACAAAAACCCAGGAATACAAGAAATAAATAATAACATATTTAATATACAGTATTTAATATTTAATATGTAATATATTTAATATAAATAATATTATTTATTTAAAATTGCTGAATTTTCAGAATTTGCAGTTTTCTTTATACTCGCTACCTACTAGTAGACTCATAACAGAGGGCAAATATATCAAGAGCACAGAAGCCAAATTTGAATTTCTAGCCGATGTCGTCATCAGAAATGCCTTCATAGTGACTGTTTTGTCTTGATTCATATCTTGCATGTTGGAAAAACTTAATTTTAATGCAGCACTAAAATCGTTTCCGTCGCAAAAAGTAATTTTAAATGTTGCATACCATCAGTATAAGAGAACTAACAAAGATTGGTAAAATTGGGTAACTTCCTATAATTATGTTTTAAAAGAAATTCAGTTCTGTTTTTTTCATTTTATCCCTTATGAGTAAGGTAGAGTACAGTATGTTCCCATCAAGCTTAGTAGTAGTTAGTGCAGCTGGATTGGCACTACGGCTCTGCAGTGGTGCGCGCTTTCGTGTCGTCACTGTTTAAAAGTGTTTCCATCATTTTGTGTTCGCGCACCATTAGAAAAGTCTAGAGGATAAATCTGAAAGTGTTTATTGCTCATTCTGCACACGAGATAAATGCCCATTACACTGATGTGAAAGGCCTCCTCGTTGCCCCGTCCCTTCGTCTTCCTTCCCTAAGTTGTCAATCTTCACCCTTTTTTTTAAGAACGCACTAGAAAGTGGGAGTGAGAAGGGAGAGGAACCCTTTTTGTTGTTTTTTTTTTTCACCGTCACAGAAAGTATTTTTTTTTAAACAATTATCACTTTTTCACGAAAATATTACCAATTACGAATGCATTCGTAAGGACTCTTCTTTTCGTTTGGTTTTATTTTTTAAGGTCTAAAAGTGAATATCCATGTTTTCATTCGGTAAAAGAGGTTCTAAGTAAACATGCTGTCATTGACATTTCTTTAATACCTTTTTAACTGAAAACTGATTTGCATTAATTCGATGTCCATTTACTGTATTAAAAGCTTTACTTTTTGTTCCATGTTATGGTTCTCTGATGAAAATAAGGCCCGAGTACTAGTTTCATTTTAAAAGCTTAGTATCTATGATTTAAATATGTAAATAAATTGGGAAAAGAATATGAATATCAGATCTTCGATACAGAACAACTTTGCCAATATAATTTTGCTCTTATTAGTGGAAGATGAGGTCTATATTTTAATTTATTTAGTAATCTCCATTTGGAAAGATAACAAATAATTTGATTATACTCGTATAAAACAAACAGGGGATAAGAAATAAATATTAGATCCAATAATCTCATTGATTCAGTATTGCTTCATATACTGAGGATAAACAAATTCTGGAACTAGTATTATAATATGGATATCACTGCCGATGCGTTGCAGTTAAAATACCATCTTCACGAACCAACTCTACCAGGTGAGAATGCAACCTGAATTTTTTTCTAAATTTAAAGGAGAATCGATTACAATTTTTTTTACAGAATATCATTCTTTGATATAAATATAATACATTCGCGTTGAAAGTTTTAAATGTGGTCCATAATTTCAATATAAGAAACTGCTTTGAAAAGTGAAAAACGGCGCTTTGCCCCTCCCTTCCGCTGGCCACTTTTTCCGGAAATGACGTAGTTTGAGTCACAGGAGGCCAACGAAAAAGACAGGCCCAGACGCGGAAAAGTCACCTGTCCATAGTAAGAAAGGCCCTGACGCGAAAAAGTCACCTGACCAACTATCCAGCCTTCATTGTTTTCAACCACGGTCTATAGATATTCATGGTCATCGAGCTCCATTGTTAAAATGAAGCTAAAGTTTCCAGCTCCCGGTAGGGCGGGCAGAGGGCGGGAACTCTATTGAAAAGTGGCGCTGCATGTACAATTTGCCCAACTGCGCCTGCAGCGCCACCCTATCGGCAGACAGAAACTTTACTTTCGTATTCAGTTTCAATGAAAATCTCTATCGCAGGTTGCGGTCGGCTATAGTGCGATCTATGCGGCACCTGGCGCGATCTGTTTTCCTTAGCTTCTCGAAACAATGGAAAATGGCCGAAGCTCGATGACCATGAATATCTATAGACCGTGTTTTCAACAAATGAAAAAATACTGATTGTTAAAATCCAAGATGGAAACAATGATAATTACGTTTTTTTCGGTCTACATTGTTATTCGGATTAATTGTTATTCTACGTTTGACTCGAGGCCAACAAGAGACGGGCCAGGGCACTTAAAAGTCACATGATCATCGGGGCCCGGCCAACAATTCATCTTTCATTGTCTCCATCTTGGATTTTAACAATCAGTATTTTTTCGTTTGTTGGAAACAATAAAGGATGGATTGTTGCCCGGACCCCGATGATCATGTGACTTTTGAGTGCCCTGGCCCAACACCACCTAGACAGAAGGCCTGCGCACAGAAAGTGTATACATTGTTACATCATCATCAAACGGCCAAATTTAAGGCTTATTATTGGTAGAAATACGACTAACAATAGCCGCTTTTGCATGATATAACAATGTATGACGTTTCTATGCGCAGGCCTTCTCTCTAGGTGGTGTTGCCTGTCTGCCGTTAGCCTCGGTTTGACTCAAACTACGTCACGGCCTCACCCAACACCACCTAAAGATAAGGCTTGAGCCAACGCCTCCTAAAGATAAGGCCTGAGTCAACACCACCTCTACTCAAAGCCTGAGCGCGAAAATTTCATACATTGTTACATCATCATAAAAAGTCATCTTTAATCGCATTTCTACCAATAATAAGCTCTAAATTATGACTTCGTATCATGATGTAACAATGTATGACGTTTCCGCGCTCAGGCCTTATCTTTAGGAGGCGTTGCATCACCCAAATCCCGCTCATTGTTCCCATTTGGCAAAGTTGACCTTTAGTAACTTTAGTCAAAAGTGGCGTCTTTAAGTGATGCTTCACTGCAGGGCGGATACGAAACAGTTGCTATGAACGAATTGTTCATTTGGGTGTCTCTGAGGGATGCTTCTCTGCAGTGCAGGCAGTGCTCGCTGTTACTAAAAGTCAACTTTGCCGATCTATCTCGATTCAAAAGAAGCAATTGTGTTTGAATGAAAATATAGCAAACTCTAAAGTTCGTGCAATAGCTCGTCATTTCTGTAGCTTCGCTACCGGATGATATGAAGCATAGGAATCAAAACGGCAAGTCGTAATGGTGGGCGACTACAGTGTCCCTACCGGTGGTCAGTATGTTCTCCAAAATAGTCTATTTGAACAGCGAGCTAAAAACGTTGAGTTATGCCATCGAAAACTGACAGATGTTGGGAGGGCTACAAAACATCTTTTCCGACGTCAAATTCAACTATTCCGAAATTATGAAAGCAAGTAAAAAGCGAGGCTTCGTAGTTTCCAAGAAAAGGATATCGAGTATACTAAATAATATTGAAATTGGCATAGACTTTGCAATACAATAACGGGAGAACAGAGTTTCCGACTAGTTTCGCCATTTATCAAGAATACACACTAGAGGCTTCTCGCCCTTAAATGCAGGCATATGGTACAATGGAGTAATGTGATTGTGTTCGAGCTATCGTGAAATTCAGGAGTGCTCATGGCAACAATGAGCTTTCATATTTCCGATGTCTCGACCGTTGCGTTTTATTCATTGTTTAAATCAGCACGAGTCTCTTTGTTATAGCTCCGTGCGTTTGTTCTTGTATCATTTTTTCAGCTTTGTGTTTGAGCGAATAAAAGTTGCTATCAAGCAGACTCATGTCATTTCGAAACTTCATTTACCCATTATTTTTGGTCCTTCGAGCCAGATTATAGGCGCAGCCAGTGTCTATAAATCCCGTTTGTGTACTCAGCAATCACTGTGGAGACGTTCATTGATGACGAAACTGTCAACGAGGCGTAAAGAAATCATTGATGACGAAACTCGAAACTTTTGTGGCAGCCACCACGGCAAAGCAGGCTCGTGGTCTGCAAGAGGAGATCACTCTTCGAATCCAGAGACTCGACGAGTTGATGGTCTCGTTCAGCTCCATCCAAGACAACATCGAGAAAGAGTGTGCTTCGGAGGAGCTCGACCAACAAATTGAAGACAAATATGTCGAACTTAAAGCAAAATTACAACGACTGTGTTCAAGATTTCAACAGGACAGGTCAGACGATCTTACTGTCACCACCAATGTAGTAACTTTCCCATCTGCTGTCCATCTTCCACAAATCAATCTTTCTACGTTTCACGGTAAGCCTCCAGATTGTGCACGACAACTCTTTACTATCCAACGTACAAGGATTACAGTATCTGAAGGGCTCCTTGCATGGTGAGCCATTGCGGGTGATCCAAACACTCCAATTTACCGATGCAAATTATGTCGAAGGCATCAAGCTGTTGAAGGACAGATATGAAAATAAACGAGTAATTGTTCAAGCCCACATGGCAGCCATCTGTAATGCTCTTGGTGTCACAAATGAGTCGGCTAGTGCGCACTCTCATAGATGTTGTTCAAGAAAATGTAAGAGCCTTAAGTGTGTTAGATGTACCTACGAACACCTGGGACATCTTTCTTGTTCACTTAACATGTGAAAAATTGGATCAAGAGACGAGAAAGCAATGGGAACTTTCCTTATGCACAAAGGAACCTCCTACATTTGCAGCCCTGCGTGAATTTTTGGAAATCCACTGCCGAGCTCTTGAAGCAATTGCATCCAATAGCAAACAAAAGCCTAGTGATAAACCACCCATGCCTAGTACTTCGAAGCGAGGGAAACGTTTCGCGTCTTATTTTGGTGCGCCGGAACAAGTGTTACTGTCAACGGCTCTGATAACTGTAATAAACAAACAAGGGGATTCAGTGGTGTGCCGAGCTTTGATCGATAGTGGGTCTGAAACCAACTTCATAACCGAACCCTGTGGTAAACAGTTAGAGCTTTTCAGATATAATCACACCTTTCCACTGCAAGGTATTGGAGATTTCTCTAATCCTATATCTCGAGGAATCGCCAAGCTCCAAATACATTCTAACTATAACAGTTTTTCCATCAATGTTCATACGATAATCTTGCCAAAGATTACTGGAGTGCTTTCTCCGGGCAAGTTGAATTCAACAAACTGGCCACACAGTAGAAGCCTACAGTTGGCTGATCCAAAATTCAACCAACCGTCTGAAATCGACTTGTTGTTGGGTGCCCAAGTGTTTGCGCAAATCATGCTAGGTGGACTGGTGCAATCACCAGGCTTGCCAGCTGCTGTGCACACTGAACTAGGATGGATTCTGATGGGAGAATACAATATTATCTCCATAAAATGCAGACGATTACCCATCAAATCACATTTGGTGACAAATCACTCCCATGTATGACTGCCTCAAGCGATTTTGGGAGCTCGAAGAGGTTCCATTTAAGATGCATCCGACCAATGCAGAACGTCTGTGTGAGCAACACTTTGTAGATACAATTGACCGAGATGACAATGGGCGATTCATTGTCAAGCTCCCCTTCAAGTATCGCATACTTCAGTGATACTCGTTCGACAGCAGTTAAGCAATTATTGATGCATAAGAAATAACATGGCACTAGACAATCCCGTGGAAAATTGTATGCAGACTTTATGACCGAGTATGACCAGCTAGGTTATATGGAACAAATATCTTCATCCCTTCAACCTGCTAATGCATACTACATTCCCCACCATGCGGTTTTGAAGGAGGATAGTGCTACCACCAAACTCAGAGTAGTATTCAATGTGTCTAGTCAAGATACGAAAGGAAACTCTCTCAACTCTCAACTTTTGGTGGGTCCTGTCGTTCAGTCTACCTTACTCGAAATTCTAATGCGATTTAGATTGAACGCGATAGCTCTAACTGCTGACATTAAGGAAATGTATCGTCAGATTTTAGTTCACCTGTCCCATAAAGATTTTCAACGCATCGTTTGGAGAGCGTCGCCACATGAACCAGTGCAAGACTATAGACTAACGACGGTGACATATGGAACCGCTGCAGCTCCATTTCTTGCAACGCGTGTTCTAAAGCATTTGGCCGACCTCTGTAAGGAACAATTTCCATTGGCAGCTGCCGTTGTTATGTGGATGATTTTCTCATTGAAGCGACTTCCGAACAAGATGCCATCAATCTCGTACAACAACTCTAAGCACTGCTTCAATCAGTAGGATTTCAGCTTCACAAATGGACATCAAACTGTTCAGATTTGTTGGGGCAAATTTCCAAAGAAGACATAATTCTTCAGGAATCCATTCAATTGGATTCTTCAGCTTCTGTTAAAACACTAGGACTGCATTGGTGCCCAGTGGCTAACATCTTCACTTTCATTGTTAAACCTCCTGCATGTTCAACAGTGACGAAAAGAAGCATTCTGTCAGCAATTGCTCAATTGTATGATCCTTTGGGATGGCTAACACCAGTGACTTTAACCGGGAAAATACTCATGCAAAGATTGTGGATTTCTGGAGTTAATTGGGATGATAAGCTACCTTGTGAGATCTAGGAATCTTATCGTCAATTTATTGCGTCGTTAACTGTACTAAGAAAAAACAAAATTAAACGGTATCTTCAGACATCCCCCAGAGCACACATGAACTTCATGGATTTTGCGATGCCTCAGAGACGGCATATGGTGCCGTCATTTAATTGAAAATCCTACACCCAGACGATTCCAGTTCTATTTCTTTAATCACATCCAAAACTCGAGTTGCTCCAATCAAACACATCTCCCTGCCTAAATTGGAACTATGTGCTGCAGTTTTAACAAGACTGTTAAAATGGACTATGGATACCTTACAGTTACCTAATCTGACTGTTTGGGCTTGAAATGATTCCACCATTGTTCTTGCATGGCTCTCTGATTTGCGACGACGATGGAAGACATTTGTTGCTAATCGAGTGTCTGAGATTCAGGACGCAATTTCGCCTGAATGTTGGCATCATGTCAATACAACATGAATCTAGTAGACTATTGTTCGCGAGGCTTCACTACAGTGGAACTGGTTTCTGCCACTTCGTAGTGGGCAGGACCTGATAAGCTGCACACCCCAGCGCATACAGTGTTAGAAGAGTCAGATTCCACGAGTGAAGAACTACGAACACCCATAGTGTTAGTAAATACAGTCAATTCAAACACGCTCATTTTGAGTTTCTCTACATTGATGCAACTTATCAGAATAACGACTTATTGCAGACGTTTCATCTTAACTGCAAGCATTCCAACCAGCGGAAAACTGGGCCGTTGTCCAGTCAAGAGTTAAGAGATAACAGCGCTTCAGATAACAAGTTGAGTACATTCAAGAGATAACAGCGCTTCAGCAATGCAAAGCCATACAACCCACGAGTACAATCGCATCTTTAAATCCGTGTATTGATGGATGTGGTCTTCTTAGGGCGGGCGGTCGTCTTATCCAGGCTCTTCTGAATTACAACCAGAAGCATCCCATCATCTTGTGTGCTCATAACTATCTTACAAAACTGATTATCAATCATGAACATTATAAAAACCTTCATGCAGGACCAACCTTGCTCCTGAACATTTTACGTCAAAGATTTTGGATTCCTCGTGCACGAAATGTTATTCGTCGTGAAGTGTTCAAATGCATCAAATGTCAAAGGGTTCGTGCTAGTTTAGCTGAACAACTCATGGGTTCGCTTCCTTCTTCTCCAGTAACCCGGCACCCCTCCCCTTCTACATTTGTGGCCTGGATTATGCTGGACCAATACTCATTCGCAAACACAAGGGAAGAGGACGCCAGCCTTTGCTTAAAAGGTACTTCGTAATATTTGTCTGCTTTGATACAAAGGCAACTCATCTCGAAATTGTGAGTGATTTGACATCGGAATGTTTCCTAGCGGCTTTTAGAAGGTTTGTCGCTCGAAGAGGCAAACCGGTTCATGTGCTTGTGACTGTGGCACAAATTTTGTGATACATTGATTTTTGTGACTGTGGTACATTTGTGAAGGGTGACTCTATGAAACGACCTATACACAAACTGTGCAAACTTTGATTAGAATAAGTTATTATTCTAAGGTGGGCGGAATGTTCGAGCTATCGTGAAATTCAGGAGTGCACATGGCAACAATGAGCTTTCATATTTCCGATGTCTCGACCGTTGCGTTTTATTCATTGTTTAAATCAGCACGAGTCTCTTTGTTATGGCTCCGTGCTTTTGTTCTTTTTTTTTTCTTGTATTATTTTTTCAGCTTTGTGTTTGAGCGAATAAAAGTTGTTATCAAGCAGACTCATGTCATCTCAAAAACTTCATTTATCCAGATTGGATAAAATACAGCGAATGGCAATGAGTAATATAGTTTGTTTCGTCTGGCACGGAGGGTAGATTATCAACGATAATCTGGGCGCATATTTACCATCCCAGTAACGTAACGACTGCTACGAGAAGACAGTAGCAGCCGGGACCGACGGCTTAACGTGCCCTCCGAAGCACGGGGGGTTCAAGATGGAAGAACCGCTGCTTCGGAGGGCACAACTAGTGGCTGTCAGCCCCAGCTGCTGGGAATCCAGCACTGGTCCCTCAGCAAATGGGTCCGACCAAGTAGTCCCCCAGTACCTGTGCCCCAATTGCCGTCTCTCCTAGCAGCAGGTCCACCAGTCACTGGCTGTCACCCAACCAGTGGCTAGCCGTGTCTGAAGTTGCTTAACTTCACCGATAGACAAGCCATCGGCGAGACTACCAGGCCACGACCACCCCTATATAGTTTGGTTACGATGATATAGTAAGATGATGATGAAGCTGTTTCTGAATAGCCCATTAGAGCAAATTATGTGTGTTTGATGGTTTGACCTTGCTCTAAGACCTAAAGTGCACTATTCCAAATGTTGTTCAGAAAACAGCCATCAACATTTTCTATGGATATAGGTCCTGTTTTGAGATAACCATTGGTAGGAGCGATGAATATCGCAGAAGACCCAGTTTTCATTTCGGCCCAGCACTAGCTTTCTATGATGACGATGGAGCAAGGAAGACAAAATGGTCAGCATGAGAACTTTACTTGCTGCTGATAGAACATGAGGGGCCCATTTATCCAATGTTATGACCTTTCCAATATACGAAGATAATTATGCACAGTTCCCTCTGTCACAGAGAGGTTTCTGGATAAATCATAACAAGATTAGTGTGCATTAGCTTCATTGAGTGTCTTCAGTGTATCTTCATCAACAGTATGGAAGGAGTCATCTCCATTCCGGAATTTCGCAAACCAAAACTGAGCTTTGTCTTGTTGCCAAAGCATTCTGTCCATAAGCTTGAGATACATTTCGGCATGATTCAGCTGTATCGTTATCCAGTTTGAATTCAAAAAGCAAGGTTGCTTGAATTTTACTTGAGTAGTCACCATTGTAAACTCTCATTTACCGCTTGTTAATACGATAAAATGAATTATCAAAACAGTAAAAATTAAAATGTACAAAACAGATGAAGCTTTTCTCGTATGAGGAGGCAAATCATGTAGGATAAAGCCATTTCTGTTAAGGGGCTCAGTGCTACTCATTGTCAAAAACCAGGCTGGTGAAATATTCAAAAGCTTTTAATATACAAATTTGCTAATGGATGGATGGTCATTTTTTAGACATCCTTATATGGACACGAGTCAATATGGATTCTTCTCCGACTTACAGATTTAGATGTAGAATCAATCAATATAGAACGAGCCGAAGGCTAGTATGGAAAATCTATAAGATAAACAATAAAGGGAACTGTCAAAGCCGTGAAGAAAATTATGCGCGCATGTAGGTATGCAGAATGATTCTGAAAAAGTGTGTATAACTGTAAGCAATGACAGAGGTGACCAGAATGAACATTTTCTTTTAATACAATGTGGGTCCGAATTTGAACAGAACTAAAAATGCCGCCACCAAGTTAATAGCTCAGGTTCTGCAACGCCTAGAATAATGAATTTTGGAGGACTAATAGGGTATAAAAAATTTTGTATACCGTTAAAATTTGATCGTATTCCAACGAGTAGTTTCCGAGTTACGCATTCAAAATTGTAACAGTGCTCACATGCGAGTACTAACCAGCATGTATTACGATGTTGAGTGCGTAACTCGGAAACTACTAGTTGGAATTCAATCAAATTTTAACCGTATACAGAGTTTTATGTACCCTAGTATTCCTTCAAAATTCATTATTTTAGGGGTTGTAGAACCTGAGTTATTAACTTGTTGATCTTGGTGGCGGCATTTTTATTTCTGTTCATATCTCGCTTAGCGTTCAAATTCGGACCCACATTGCATTAATAGAAAATATTCATTCTGGTCACCTCTGTCATTGCTTACAGTTATGCACACTTTTTCAAAATCACCCTGCATACTGCTTGTTTGAATTTCTTTCTAATTGTTCTATGTTGTTGTACGCAAAAAGCAACGTAGTTTCAAACACGCAACCGGAAGACTTCTTCCATAAAGGAATTACATGCCTTGTTACACAGTAGGATAAATGCCTTAACGCATTTGGAGAGTATTTTTAAGTTCCTTGTATACACTTTGGATAAAATAAATAATTTTCGTTTTCATTTGTAAGACCCTTATACATAAAGTTGTTGGATGAAGAGCCAATCAAGTAAAATTACAATGACGTTCATAGAGGGCCAATAAGGTAAAATTACATAGATAAAAACGAAAAATAGAGTCGAAAAAACAAGTGCTAAAATACGAGGGGGTGGGTACGGTTGGCTAAGTGACCAATTGAAATAGTTTGGAGCCATCCAAGGGACCACGATCAAGGTTTGATAATTGTACCCGGTTATTTCTATTAATTTCAAGTGTTTTTAAAAGCATCTAGGAGAGAGATATTACGGACATGTCGCAATCCAAGAGGAATTGGATCTTCTTTCCAAGGATCTTAATTTTTTTTATTAGAAATGAAAAAACTGACTTAGAAAATATCGTTTGTGAAATCGAAGGTGATATTCGGTCCTAAATCTTCCATTAGAGATCATTGCTTTCTTTAGATTAAAAATAATTTAGATAACCTCAGCGTAGAAACATTTTTAAAACTCAATGAGATGCAGTCAAACGATTGCTTCTTTTTTGAAACCCGATAAGGGCAACGGCATTGTAATCTTGCAGAAGGATGATTATTTCGGTAGAGTTGAAAAACTTATCGACGAAGACCCTTATATCTTCATCAATAAGGACCCACTTCTAAAACATGTTCGGGATATTGAAAGCTCTCTCAATTCTTGTTCAAAGTTATTAATTTTCTTCAATAGTAAAATAGTAGGCCATTGATTGTCTCCAATTCCAGCCTTCCAAAATTGCATGCCCTCCCCAAGACCCATAACCCTGGTAAACACATGAGCACCATAATATACAACATTGACTCCATCACCTATTTCATTTTCATATTTTTGGCCGGGATTTTGCAGTATTTAGTGATAGATCCGATAGACCTGTCTCTGAAGAATAGCTTTGATGTTATTAAGAAGCCGATTAATGTCGTCATCCCAGACAATGGTGTATTAGTTTATTTTGATGTAACTTCTTTTTTTCAGTGTACCTATTCCCATGACCTTAGTTTATGTTGAACAAATCCTCCAAATCGGCCTCGGTGGCTCAGTGGTTGCGTGATCGCTTCTGATGCCCGAGGACGCGGGTTCGACCCCGGCCGTGGACAACGAGGAATTTTTCAGGGGGAAAATCCTGAGATCACGCACTTCCTTCGGAAGGGAAGTAAAGCCGTTGGTCCCGTGTAGTCGTTTGCCGGCTGCACGTTAAAGAACCCTTGCGAGGCAAAATTTGCGACCCCTATAACGCTGTCCTGAAATGACCATGGCAGTTGAAAAGGACGTTAATACCAAACAAACCAACCACTTCCTCCGAAACAACAATTGGGATGACTAAACTTTGTCTGATAATTTTTTTTCAATTTAAAAGCAAGTTTTTCAAAATGACCTCGGGCATTGCCATGGGAAGTTGCCCGATTCCAATCATCGCTGAGGTTTTTCTGAGGAAATTTAAGCAGTCGGAAAAATTCGGTACACAGGCCAACGATGGAAAAATATTTTGAATGAATTTGCCTTATTGTTGCGGTTTTTAGTATGCTGAATCCGAATCTGCTTTTAGATTTTTCTATCACATCACCTTTCCAAGTTATGCACTGCAATGTTAAAGTAATGTGTGTGTGAAGGGCAGCGACTGCAATGCTAATGTATCCATATTTTTGGATTTATGGAAATTTATCAGGCTCCAAACTCTGAATAATTTAAAATATTTCATTGAAAAGCAAGAAATCTGTAGGTGATCGAAAAAAAAACCGAGGTCAGATACAGATTTGACACAAAAAAAAAACCCCCATAAGAATCGGGTCTTAACGTTAATAAAGTTTTTAAAAAATTTTTGTTGTCCTGTGTTGCTTTCCTGAAGTATGGCTTCGTTATGTTGACGATGTTTTAGCCATTTTTGACATTAGCTTTCCTCCATAAGTTAAATAGCTAATTTTCTTTAATACATGTTACTCATGAATTGGAAAAGCATGGTGTTCTACCCTTTCTAGGTTTAAAAAATATCTGAAATGGGAAAAATATATCTTTTGATATCTTCAGGAACCTCATTAACATGGGCCTCTACATCATTTTTGGAGCCAAAAGATTTCTGTGTTTACTTTCCTCATCGACAGGCCCCGCTAAACCTCAACTAAGTCACGATAAACTAAATATTGAGGGGCAAGAAATCAAAAGCATTGTTTTGAAGAATGGATGTGCACGACGTATATGTAATACGGACATGATAGAAGAGCTCCTGAAGAAAAGAAAATTTAAACTTTTCATAGCCAACGCTTCCCGATTGTCTCCCATTAAGGAAAGTAAGCATTTCGTTTCCTTATCTTTTAATTAACCTTTGACAAGAGGTTTAAGAAGAATCTCAAATAGTTTGAAACTCTTAATTGGCAACCTAAAAGACAAAGCTGGTTCCATCGAGAAATCTGGAATTTATGAACTGCCTTGCAAAACTTGCAGGACTGTTTACAAAGGCCAGTCAAAGCGTCCCGTGGAGATGAGATGGAAGGAACACATGGCGCATAACAAGTACCATCGACCGGAAAAATCGGCAGTACCGAAGCGCATCATTGAAAGTAGGCACTAGGTCTTAAAAGAAGATTTTAAATTATTGCTCCTTGTCCGCAATATCTCCCCCCTAGATGACTTTGAAACGCTTGAAATTAATAGAAATAAGCGGTACAATTAAACCTTGATCTTGGTCCCTTGGGTGACTCTAAACTATTTCAATTGATCACTTAGCGAAGCGTAACCCCACCCCCTTATTTTAGCACTTGTATTTTCGACTCTGTTTTTCTTTTTTATCTATGTAATTTTACCTTACTGGCTCTCTATGAACATCATTAGAAATTTATATGATTGGCTATGTACTTTCTTACCTTATTGGTTCTCTATGAATGTGATTGTAACTTTCCTTGATTGGTTCTTCATCCAACGATTTTATGCATTTAAACAATCCTGTTCTCTCATTACTTTGTATACTTTCTGAATGATGACCACATGGTGGTAGAAAAGTACACACAAGAAGTAAAATCTATTTTACGTGCACAAGAGATTTCTTTATTTCAACAATTGATCCAGATTCACAGTTAGTGTTTAGTTCTATCCTTCTGAAAGATGTGAAGATCCAAATGTAGGCCATTATCAGTAAACCAATTGTGAAGTCTATTGACAGTAAACTACTTGCAATCAATAAGACATCTTGAATTGAATCTACTTGTGAGAATAGTTTAGACTGCTAGCAACAGTTTTGGTCCATTAGTATCAATAATCTGTTCGATATCAATAAGGTAGAAATTAAAGAGCAAGGGCCCCAAAGGAGAATCGTGCGTTACTGCGCTACTTATCTTACCAAATAATATACGCATTTACACTAATAAAGGATTTACGGTGATTTGACGCAGTATTGATCCATTTTTACAATAATGAGGTCAATCCCAATTAATAGATTATTAATTAGAAAATAAAGACATTAAGGACTTAATGAATCAAAAGCATTAGCCAAATCTCCATAAACGGATAAGTTGATACTGATAATATAAAGCTAATGATTCGTCAGTCGATGAATATGGTATATGGCACGAACCAATCACAAATATTATCTAAATCGGTTCAATAGCACGTGCACAAATGGTACCTTCACGACCTCACCTAGCAATTTTCAATGGAGAGAAATATTAAGTAATATGTCAAACAAATCGTAATGAAGAGATAGAAGCGAATATAAATTACTATTTCGGCCAATTGATAAACATCGTTCAGGAAATGAATCATTTTGAAAATGGTTGTAATCGAAACATTGGCACGTGCTCAAATGGTACCCTTATGACACCCTCAAAAAGTTTCAGGAATAAGATATGGCATATATCAAACAAATTGGGATGATGTATCATGAATGAATATTACGTAAAATTAATGATAGTCCAAATTGGTTTCAAGGAACCTGGTTTAGTGGAACCATTATGGTTCATTGGAACTTTCAATCCTAAAATATAGCATGTAATATATCAAACGACTTGGAATGAGGTGTCATGAATGAATATAACGTAAA
>JAHWFO010098624.1:320365-357131 GCA_023313115.1 Rhysida immarginata | reverse complement strand
GAATGAATATAACGTAAAATTAATGACAGTCCAAATTGGTTTCAAGGAACCTGGTTTAGTGGAACCATCTGGTTTTGTGAAACCATGATGGTTCATTTGAACTTTCAATGCTTAAATATGGCATGTAATATATCAAACGACTTAGAAAGATGTGCCATGGATGAATATAACGTAAAATTATTGATAGTCCAAATTGGTTTCAAGGAATCTGGTTTAGTGGAACCATTATGGGTCATTGGAACTTTCAATGCTAAAATATGGCATGTAATATATCAAACGTCTTGGAATGAATGTGTCATGAATTAATATGACGTAAAATTAATCATAGTCCAAATTGGTTTCAAGGAACCTGGTTTAGTGGAACCATTCTGGTTTAGTGCAACCATTATGGTTGATTGGAACCTTCAATGCTAAAATATGGCATGTAATATATCAAACGACTTGGAATGATGTGTCATGAATGAACATAACGTAAAATTAATGATAGTCCAAATTAGTTTCTAAGAACCTGGTTTTGTGGAACCATCATGGTTCATTGGAACTTTCAATGTTTAAATATGGCATGTAATATTTCAAACGACTTAGAATGATGTACCATGAATGATATAACGTAAAATTAATGATAGTCCAAATTGGTTTCAAGGAACCTAATTTAATGGAACCATTCTGGTGTAGTGGAACGATTATAGTTCATTGGAACTTTCCATGCTAAAATATGGCATGTAATATATCAAACGACTTGGAATGATGTGTCATGAATGAATATAACGTAAAATTAATGATAGTCAATATTGGTCCAAAGGTACGTGGTGAATTTATGGCCTATTAGAAACTTGCAAAGTTAACATAGGGCTTTTTAAAAATATAGTTCCGCGAATGATTTAGTTTAACCTTTCGGTACTTGGTTATGTCATTCCTTAATGGTTTATTTATAAAAGTAATTATAAAACATTAGAATAGTAAAGGCCAAAGATTCAAGTAAATTTGTAGGATAACATAATATAGAAATTGGCCTCTAAACTTCACAAGTTTTAGAAAATTTTACTTTGGCGCTAAGCAAAAAATTAATTTTCCAGGCTAAAGAAAACAGCCATCTTTTAAAGATAGATTGAACAAGAAATTATCCTCCCAAGGAGGGTAAAGAAAAGTAGCGGAAGGACTGAGGTCATCGGTTTTTACCCGTTTATCTGCCCTTTTTAACCCCCCTCCCTCAATTTTTTTAATCAAAAAATTAATTTTCTCGAGCATAGTATTTAGAAAATGTAAAAGACCTCTTTCTTCTTTCGTTTCTCATCATTTCCGATCGAATGACAGAGCACATGACATTTGTTGCCATAGTTCTAAAGAGTAAGTGACTGCCACCCTCTGAACTCCGACCCCACTGGAATAATTGGGCTCAAACTTCATAGTAATGTAGATCTTTCTTAGAAGAATCTGCATACCGAATTTCAGTCCTTTACATACATAAATACCACGTAGATCTTTTGTTCCCTCTAACTCCCACCCCCGTAACTCGACCCCAGTGCACCAATCATAACCAAACTAAATAGTGAACGGATATTTATAAGAGAAAAGGACGAGACACAAAAACCCTGGAATGCAATAAATAGTTAATAAATACAACTGAAAAATAAAATAATAATTAACAAATAACAAAATAATTAATAAATATATAAGTAAAATCAAAATAAAACTAAAAAATCAAATAAAGAGCTGACGTTTCGGATAGAGCCTATCCTTTATCAAAGCAAAAAAGGATAATTCTCTAAAAGCAAATAGAATATTAGAGAATTATTATTTGATTTTTTAGTTTTATTTTGATTTTACTTATATATTTATTAATTATTTTGTTATTTGTTAATTTTTATTTTTCAGTTGTATTTACAAACTAAATAGTGAAATAGGACATGCTACATGGTAAGCTATATTCCGAATCCTAAACTTCTACGTCAAAAAAATAGAAAATATGAAGGGGACAGACGGACATTATGAAACCAATAAGTGCTCCATTCTTCCGCTATTTAATAATCTGCATAAAGGCTTCAAATGGAACATAATCAGCCTTTGAAAATATAATTAGAAACAAGGCTGAACTTTTAGTTTGTTTATTTTTTTTCCAATTGAAGCATTGACTTGGTAATAGATACCAAAAAGTAAACTTTTCAAGTCAAGCCAAAGAATGAAGTCACTAGATAGTCCAAATGACAGAGCAGGCCCTGATTCGAAAATCGGTAATCCTCCTTGTCCTGAAACCAACAAGTCATTGAAGTCCATACAGGTGCTTCGTAATAGCAGGGCTGTGCAGTGTCCACCGTAGTTCATTTGGTTAGAGCGGTGCCAGCGATAGGCATGGTCCAGATCGCTGAATTTTTCCTTCGCTTTTCAACACCAAAATTATAGACACAATATCAGCTCAAAATGTAATAATTCTAAGAAATATCGAGTTTTGGCACTTACTACGTACTTTTCCCATGCCAACGCCTCAATTAGCCATATATCAATTTCTTTTTATACAAAAGAAATATAAAGGAATTTATTCAAATTATATCCGCCATTATGATTTAAATTTTGAAGATATTTATAGCATTGTTTTCTATGTCTGTAGATTATTTATTATTCAAAGTCTTTTCAAAATGTGAAAAATTATTATGAGAATTTCCTACTTTTAATTAAATGTTGAAAGTAAAATTTAAAATCTTGTTTAAAATCAACGGTAAAAATAAACCTCAACAATAAAATTTTGAAAACAATTATTTATTAAGATATTTACATGTATTAAAAATCAATTTCTCTCAGTAAACATGGATTATACCAAAAGTTTGGTTTTTTTAATTCAAATTTTACTCCAATTCCTAAACGTTTTTAACGATTTAAAATTTATAACAATTAATAATCGTAAAGATTAAATGATTTTTGTATAAAATTAATAAAGATCTATCAAAAATAACCGAATTTGTTATTGTTATAATGTTATTGGACGTTTATTGGATTGTCAACCACAGTATAGAATAGCGGTTCTCAATTTTTTGAACGGGGGGCATTTTCAATCCAAATTTTAAGAGCGTACGTCATATTTAATGTTAAAAAGCTATATTTATATTAAATTTTATTATAATTGTATTTTTACCGTTGAATTAAAAAAAAAACTTATTAAGAATTTTAATAAATTAAGAAAAGTTATAGTTTTGAAAGTAGCTATAAAGTTTGGTTATGAAGAGAACTCCCAGTATATGAAGGCTCCTACCACAAAAGAACATCCGAGATACGAATGCCGAATATGTATTTGACCAATCACTATTTCACAGCTTCTTGGAAAAGATTTTTTTTATTTCTTCATTTGTCATTAATAAAAAGTAGCTTGAGTGCTCTTTTGATTAAGTGAAAAGACTTTGTACTGTAGGTAAATCATTTACGGAAAAACCCTTTGACAGTATTATACACAACAACAATTATTTTTTTTATTACTTTGTTCTTCTCATGGAATGCAATGGAATGGATTCGACTGACTTAGCAGTTTTCGATTTGCTGAAACTGGTTACTTTGTCGTCGAATTAGAGAAGATTGACAATGAAGATAACACTTTTGGAAGTTAAAATTCTAGTCGATTTGCTCCGGTGCCAATCGTGTCACCTATTTAACTCTCACTATTTTTAAAAGTAAATGTTTTCCCCATTTCGATGGACAATTTATATGCGTAGCTAGTCTAGATCTATTTATACAACCATTTGTAGAATAAGTGATCCATTTTAAAATTTTGCCCACATTTAAACCTCTTCATTTAAGTTGTTTTTTTTTCTTTACCTATTTAAATTTAAACTGGGTGAATGGGAAGCCTGTATATTTATGGATCGTCTCCTCGAATATGTGGCATCCGAGCAAATGAGCAATCGGCTGTCAGAGATTTCGGTCTAATTCTAAGTAAAATAATATAATTTGTTAAGATAGAACTTTTGCTTCTTTCAAATTTTGTTTAAGGTCAAAAAAAGGCTTGTACGCTACCTTTCTGCTCTATCCTGGAGAAAATAGATCTTCAATTATAATATCTTTAATTTCCATTATTTTACCTTATTCCAATAAGCTTTTTAAAGCTTCCATCCATTGCTTAAATTAAATTAGGCTCCTTTCAAAAATTTAACAGTTCATTGAAGCGATTTGTACTGTGTCTTAAGACTAATGCATTTTTAGGACATTGAAGTCTATTTTTAGTCTTCGTCATAATTCTATTCATATGTTATTTTGCTTTTAAAACTCTGTTTGACGTGTTGTCAGATGGCATCCATTTGTAAAGGAATTTCCATTGTTTAGATCATGAATGAATTGAGTTTTCTTCTATTTCTCTTGGAAAAAAATATACAATAGGGCTTTTTCACTACGCGTCATCATGACTTCAATGCCGCCATACTGGATCACAAAAAAGTCGTTACTCTCTAGTTTCTTTTTCCCAATCATCGCATTCACTCAAGAAGCATTATAAGCATTGTTGTTGAGTATTGTTGTTTGGAAGATTCGTATAATACGCTGACCTTGCCATAGCGAATAGCGTGCGAAAGCGTTTTTGTTATCCAACATGGCTGACCTGCTAACAATGATCCAAACCCACAGTGCATTATATGGTCACGTGCTGTAAAAGCTCTATGCATGACAACAATAATAAAAAATTTTAATTAAAAAATTAAAATTAATTAAAAAAAACTCTTGAGAGTAAATGGGATATTTTGCTTTTAATTGCATTTCTCAAATCGACTTTTTGAAAAGGTCGATTTTCTTTAAACCTTTACACTAATTTACATATCAGTTTTTCAAATTAAAATACAACAGCTTACCGTGATATGAAACTGCATTTCAATTCAGAAATTATAGACTTTTATTTTTTATGATTCGTCCCTTAGAGCTCCACTGTAACTGTAGTCACATAATTGTTTTGAATATTTTTTAAAATTAATTTTTCTTCATTCTTTCGTGAATTGAAAAAAAAAAATGCTTTTTATACTTTGCATCACCTTTAGTTTTCTTGTCCTTGACTCGTTGGGCAGTAATCCAGGTTCAGCTTTACAATTAAAAATTAAGCCATTCACTAAATAATTTATCTCGTGTATTTTTAACACATAATGTATGAGTTTGAATTTAATCAGTGGTACTCATCGTAAAGTATATAATCCATGGCCCTCTTTTCTATACTCTACTGAAGAATAATGGTAAAATGGGAGGCACAGGTATTCAGTAAAGACAGTAAGTAAGACTTTCCAAGAGCTTTATATGTCCTTTCTAATATCTATTTATATAATTTTTCTAATATTGTAAAATTATGATAAAGTAAAATTCCTATGGGTTTTTAAATTGAATATGTATTCTTATTAAAAAAAAAAAAAAAAAAAAAACTTTAAAATATTTTGCATCACAGAAATTTACAAAATTTTTCACATAATCTAGCATAAACATGAAATGCTGTATGTCGGAAATGCTTTTAATCCATCAAAAGTATGCGGGATATTTAGGAATAAGTTATTTTTTCCTCTAAATTGAGCACAGAATTTCGAAACAGGTGGACGTGTTTGTGATGATGACGTCACACTTCCGATGACGAGAACATGAATCGAGCTGCTGACACCAAGGGGGCTCTATTTTTGGGAATCGTTATTTTAAGAATGAGTTTTTGAAGCTCAAAGTTTATTAAGAATCAGACGGAGTTTATAAGGCGACAACTTTACGATTTTTTTTCTTAGTTTAGAGCACTGAGATTTAGACTGAATAAGAGTACATGTTGGAAAAAAACCTGCTTAAAAAAATATGAATTATCACTAAAATAACTTATTTGAAATTGTCTGGCTTTCATTCTATTCCATAACGCATTTATCTCGGTGACAGTTTCGTGATTATGCCCTTCCAATATGCAAAATCCAAAATTGAAAAAAGTTTTTGCGGTTGAAATATTCGTTGAAAACATTGATGATGCATGGCCAAAAGATACCTTTACTATAGTACATTTGTGACACCATAATATGAAATTGTGGTAGTTTGTCTTCTTTAATTTGCAAACTTTTTCAAGCTGCGAAGGAATGAAATCTTCAAGCTCATACTTAAAGAAAAAAATGCGAAAAGAATTATTGTAAATCTCGTTGAGGCAACTAATGAAATGGGTAAATGAATAAACAGTAATGAATAAAATGCTGTTCGCATTGGCATTCATTAGAAGATAGCATGTGTTGCTTTCTTCTATGATTACGGAAAAATTGGTTCTTTAGATACAATTTAACGAAAACTAAAAATATTTAAGTCGAAGAAGATCATAAAGTTGTTTTTAATCATTAAAACATTATATAGTAATCCAATGCGTTATATCTATAGTCCATAATCTATAATCCAATATTTCTCTTGAATACAATACCTTGAGAAGAAAAATGTTGGGAAACCTCCGCAAAGCAAAATGATGAGCTCGCTAATTTTGTTCGTTTACGAATTCAGTTTAGTTTATCTTCTCTTTCAGTGTTGAAATCATCCTGCCTGGTTTTACTGGCTATAAAATAAGTTCGAAATAAATTTCTAAGGAATCCCTGCTCTCCATGAAGTCAACGTTTTCGTGCCGCTAGCCGTTTCTGTTTCCAGTCTCGAAAGTGATTGACAAACTTCTGTATTTATTGAATGGCTTATTTTAATCAACTTTTATCCCGAAATAGTGCCTACAGTGAACGATAAACGTGCGTACATATAACTTTTCTTAAGTGCAAAAAAATAATTGAATAAAGTTATTATGTACAGAATGAACTGAACATTCACACTGCTTGCTGTATGAAATAAGCTAAGAAGTCTGATTTAAAAAAAAATGTTGGAGAAGAATTCGCGTTGAAATCGCCCTGATGTGCAACCATAGCCTTCTAAAGAGGAGAAAACAGAAAAGAACTGAAAAATAAAATCGTACATTTTCCAAAAAAGTCTACCAGCATCAAATTGTACACTGAGTGGCCAGATTATTATGACCGCTCCATCAGTACTTTGTTGGGCCACCTTTTGTCTTCAATACGGCGGCGATTCTTCTTGGCATTAAACTCCATGAGATGTTGAAAGGTGGTGCGAGGAATCTGATACCATGCCTGATGAATAACACTGTCCAGTTGTGTGAGATTTGATGGTTATGGAACCACCTGCATGATGGCTCTTTCAATTTCGTTCCACAAATACTCAATTGGATTGAGATCTGTGATTGTGGGGGCCACCTAAGCAAGGTAAATTCTCTCTCATGTTCTTGAAATCACTCCTGCACAATAAGAGCACTTTGGCATGGCGCATTGTCTTGTTGGAAGAAGCCATCTCCATTGGGATACGCCATCAATATGATAGGATGAACTTGACATCAACGATACATAGGTATGTTGGGGTATTCAGATGTTGTTCCATACGAATTAAAGGGCCCAAATCATGCCGGGAAAACATACCCCAAAACTTAACACTGCCCCCTCTAGCTCGAAGGGTTATACTCATGCATGTGGGGTCCGTGCTTTCATGCTGTTTTCGCCAAATCCTCACTCAGTCATCTGCATGATGCAACTGGTAAAGTGATTCATCGGACCGCGTGACTTTTTTTCCAATGCTCGACTGTCCAATCCTTGTGTTTCTGTGCGAATTGGAGACGTTTTATCTTGTTAACTGGAGACAGCAAAGGTGTTCGAACAAGCCTTCGGCTTCCATATCCCATATGATGCAGTGTACGGCCAACAGTGGGTTCAGAGACCATTTAAGAGAATCCATGATTAAGATCTGCAGTAATTTGATACATTTTGCTCTTCTGTTGTCTTGCCACTCTCCGTTCTTCCCGAACATTGACTAGTCTCTGACTGCCACAACTCGCACGTTCAGGCCCAGTTTTCCGGCTGATAGTCCAGGCTTTAAACACTTTAACAACAGCTGCTCTTGAACATTTAACGAATACAGCTGTTTTGCTGATACTCGCTCCATGGCTCCGAGCCCCAACAATCATCCCACGTTCAAAGCTATTAAATCGCGTCGTTTACCTACAAATCACTTCTAATGTCGTAATAAACAACCTGTTTCCCTATTTATACTGGTCTGTCACTCTAGTAACTTTGTATAATAGCGCGAAATTATAACAGTGGAAATACATGTTGACATTAAGTTGAGTAGATCACCGATTATATGGGTAATTCTGAATGAATGAAACTACGAGTGCTTTACGTGTTTTGTTCTTTTTATTAAAGAATAATGTGTAAGTAAAAAGTTTACTTACATCACAATAAATCACAAGTATTCAATGTGTGAGCCTCAAATCACGCAATCAAATGCCCAGGCTATATTCTAGTCTTGCCCTATAACGGGTCAGCATGTCCACATTGTTTCAATGACAGCAGCATTTCGCCGCCATCGCTTTTGTGGAATAAGTGAAATCTAAACAGTGTCTTTACATATTCCACAGGAAAATATCGGTTAGATCAGGTGACTGGATGGCCAACTGCGGAAAGTCAGGTCGTTGATACGACCAATCTAGCAATATGGCAGATATTCAATTAGGTAATGCTGGACTATGTTGTGATAATGGGATGGAACCGATAGTCTTTATCTAATTGGGGATTAGGAAGTGCTCCAGCATGCCCTAACAGGCCACAATTGCCGTTTTCCAGTAATAGCAATAGTAATAATAATAATAATAATAATAATAATAATAATAATAATAATAATAATAATCATTCTTATTATTCACGCAGACAGATTATTTACACAGACATAACCAGGTAGCCAACATCATACATCAACATCTAGCTAAGATACACAAGCTAGGGGACATTCACACTCCATAATATAAATATAACCCCGACACTGTCTTAGAGAACACCACACATAAACTATATTTTGACAGAGCTATAATCACTGACAAAACTATCCCTCATAACAGACCAGACATTACACTAGTAGATAAGCAAAACAAAGTGACTTACATAATTGATATCTCCATCCCCAACACACACAATTTACAAAAGACATACACTGACAAAATCACTAAATATACGGATCTTGCACACGAAATAAAACGCCTTTGGGGAGTTAACAGAGTGCACATTGTTCCTATCGTTCTTTCTGCCACTGGGGTTATTCTACACTCGCTACACAAAAACCTGTCAACACTAAATTTAAACCCACACTTATACAAAACCTTACAGAAAGCCACAATTCTAAACACCTGTCACATAGTAAGGAAATTCCTACACCCAAACATCAATACTCCCACGAGTGCGTAACTTTCCCTCCCTTGCATTTGGCCCTCTTTTGGATCCGCCTCTGGGATTGTTTTCCGAATTTGATCCGAGTTTGGCTTACCCAAACAATGATAATAATAATAATAATAATAATAATAATAATAATAATAATAATAACGCCCTGTAAGTCAGTAAACCAAAGCTTGTGCATCAAGCACAAACATAAACTTTGAGTTTTCTTATTTCTGTAATAAATATTACTTTGTACTAAACACGTAAGGTAGTTTTAGAATTATCCTGTATATATGAACTCGAGTTTCCTCGTTTGGCATACGTGTGTATTATTAGAAATAGATGCAGAGTGCTTCTAATTTTTTATCATATTTTAAGATTCGAGGCTTGTACTGAAAGTAGTACGCCTATTTCATTTTCTCCGAAATTAGAAACCCAAAAAGCGGCATAGTCAGAAATTCCTCTAGAGGGGAAGGGGGGATAGTTTCACTTTCAAAAACAACATGCTATCTGAGTTAGACAGTGATTTTCAATAAGGTGACCAGACGTCCCAATTTTGACGGGTCAGTCCCGATTTTTCACCCTTTGTCCCGTTTGTGTTTATTTTGAAAGATAAATCTGTTATTCCGTCCCGACTGTCCCGGTTTATATAAAAATCAGCCCAAGATGTAACGGGAAGAGATTCCTTCCCTCACATTCTCCTCACACGGACACCAACTCCTTCATTCTCTTCCAGCATCCACTAAACTTGATATCTTGTCTCTCCTTCTCAGAGATCAATTAGTCAGACGAATGCCTCAGAAGTGGTCCGTCTAATGCATGTCTTCGCAGTGTGTTCGGCGACATCACAAGTTATGAAGAAATTAGAATACTGCACATCGCGATTATTAAGTACCGAAAGGTTCTTTATGGTTTGGCCTTGCCAGTCCGTCCGTCCGTAACTCGATTTTCTCGGAAAGTATGAAAGATTTTAAAAATCTGTTTTCACCAATCGATAGATATGGGAAATAGCACGGACGAGTTCGAAGATGGTCGAAATCGATACGGTGGCACGCGCTCTAATTGTACTATTATGGCCCCCTAGAAATTTTCAATGCTAAGATATAGTAAGTAATCAAACCACTCGTAACGACGAGCCATGAATGAATATAACTTATTAAATGCTGTTTAGCCAATTGATAAATTTAGTTCATGCGGATGAACTATAACCGTTTCACTCGTGACGCCACTCTCAACTAAAGCTGAGTCAGGGTATAGTCAAGAATAAATATCATGTGTAAAAGTATGCAGTGATGCAATATTGAGTCTCTACATCCGTTAAAAAGTAGTGTCACCATTGTTGTCCTCATTGCTCTTAGGCCTTTTGATAATAATTCTCAGTAGGTAATTGCTGTTAGGCCTGATTTTAATAACTTCTAATTGTTGGCAGGCTTATCATTAAGGTCCGAATTTTAGGTGCAAACAATTACTTAAAAAAGGTGTGTGAAAAGGTGGAAAAAGTTCTCAAAAAAATTGAAAAGAAGGTGGAAAAACTTTCACAACACCTAAAGATTGAAATTATAAAATCGTTATTAAAGAACGTATATCAGGTGGGTGCACCTAAAATTCGGACCCTAATGATCATTATCAATAGTTAATTACTGCCTAGTGCAAATAGCTGTTAAGCCTAAAGTTATCAATAGGTGATTGCTATTAGGCCTACCATTATCAAAATCTATCAGTAATTGCTATCAACGAGATTAATATAATTAGAGTGGAAATAACGATGCCATATTTGAAGCGAATTGAAGTGATGTCCGCCATGACAGTTGAGGTAAAAACTTGAAATATGATGCGAAGTCACAATACGAAGTATAAACATTCGGTTTATTACGATCATCTTTATCATGGCATTGTATGCAGGAAATGAATATAAAAGGAAAATAATAATCTCTGTGAAATTTATTCCATTTATTACAATATTATATACAGAAATAAGAGAAAATAATTATAATTATTATTGAATAACTCATGAATGGTTTATGAGGGTTTTATCCTACTCCATATCTCAGCTGTTCAAATTATTGATGAAAAAGAAAAATTTTCTTTTCTATTTTTCATCAAATAATTATTCCTTTGGGTTCTAAAGGGAAATGTACATTCTGCTCTCGAAATTATTTATTTTAAATTATTAATTAGCGGAAGAATGGAGTTTTTTATTGGTTTCATAATGTCCGTCTATCCGTCCCCTTCATTATTTTCACTTTTTTTGAGGTAGAAGAATGAAATTCGGAATGTAGCTTACTATGGGCATGTGCATTTTCACTGTTTAGTTTGGTTTTGATTGTCCCAATGGGGTCGGAGTTGTCGGGCAGTTACTTGGTCTTTAAAACTATGACAACATATGGCATGTTATAAATCATTCGTTCGGAAATGATCAGAAACGAAAGAGAAAATCAAGTTTCTATTTAAAAAGTGAGGAGGGAGGGGGTTAAAACGTGAAATTAAAGGGTAAAAATAGATGATCTCAGGGGTTTCGCTACTCTCCTATACCTTCCTCGGGAGGATTAATTTCTTGTTATGATATAGTGTCAAACGTAAGTATACAGTATACACTCTTTAAACAAATGTACAATCGAAATTTTGCTCTCGGGGTGAGAAGAGTATAAATGCTATTGGTTGAGGATTCGTTAATACTTATGGAAAATAAAGATAAAACATAAAGAAATGTTAACGCACTAGCACCATATACTTTTGTAGCGTCCCCTCCCCCGCAATACCAATTATGTGGTACTTAAGAGTCATCGCCCAAGTACCTGGGGAGGGAAGAGCTAAAGTTCGAGACCGATAAAAGAAAGACTCCTAATACCACTGTGGCTGACTATAATAAATTTATTCTCCCAAACTATATCTATGATAACAAAATATACATGCCTTAAGACTATTGACTTATCCTGTGGGGCCCCCTAGTTTCATGCAATTTGTGAGTTAAGGTTTACATAATGTGATTTTTTTTTTTTTTTATCAAAATCAACAACAATCAAACCAGCCGGCACTCTTGTCAGAAGAAAAGGACAATCTGCAGCTGAATAATAGCTTACTAGAGGCGAGGGCAACCGCTTGACATTGAAATTTGGATGCTGAGATAACTCACACTGCCGAATCAAATATTCACTAAATACCAGCGCCTGAACGCGCAATGTTCTCCTTTAAAGTTTGAAAGGGGGGAGGAACAGTGACCCCTCTTGGTCAGTGTGAGCTACCCATTACATTCCCATTAGAAGAAACGTCTCAGTGTCTTATAACATGTACTATATACATATGCATGCACTGGGTTCTCTCCTTTCAATGGTCAAATATTTTATGCCGGATTACCACTCGTGCCTCAGAACTTGCTGACTGCTATCCATTTTATTGGCAAGAGTGCTTAATAAAAATTAGATTCCGTATTATTATTCTATTTTTAACCAGCTGTCTATGTTAATGAAACCTTATTCTACTATGCAAGAATAAAACGAATGCGCATCCTGTTCATTTAGTCCGTCTCGGGCTTATATCAGACAACACTCCGATGTTTCGATAAATTGCTTACACTTGAGTCCATGGTTTCCGTGAATGAATCAAACGGACTCACCATAACTTCATAACCTTGACAATTTCAAATGACGAACGAGGGCTTGCCATGCTCCACTTAACGGTCTCTTGCATACTGTATCATCACGTCCATTACCACTCCTAATACCATATCGGGGTCCTTCCTGGATTCTCGTGTGCTGCACGTCTCCATTCGGTTGGTAAGGCGAATCGGTTATTCATGTTGAAAGAGAATTATAACATAGTTCAAAGTCAATAAATTCAATTTCAGAGCTAATAATACATAATTACTTGGTCCCGGTAAAGTCGTAATTTACCCTTCTTATGGATTGCAATTACACTTTTCTTGCAGAGTTCAATAACAGCGACAAGAGGAGTTATCCCAACAACAGGACTTATCTCAACATCGACAAGAGAAGAAAGAACATATATAAAAACTCAAAATTAGATTTCACAGAAGACAGAAGAGTTTTTTTTTTTTCAACAAAAGAAAACACACGTTCCTCCAATTCGCCGAAACGATCGCAACAATCCTCTGCTGGAAGCTGTGCTATCTTCTCCGAATTCCCATTAACAATACAGCTCCAACAGAGGACTATGACGATCGCTCACGGCATAGCTATCTATCTGAAACAACAATACAATACACAAATTATTTCAAACGCACCACAAACAAAAACCTCACACAACAAACAACCCTCACTACCATTACATAACCAACAAATAACAAAACACTACGGATAACAGAACTATTACATAACCAACAAATAAAACAAAACACTACGGATAACAGACCTTATTTGCTATTATGACTACCCTCCCAACATCAGACACACGTGACTCATAAAACGGAACGTCACACTTTCAATACAATTTCGTATGGAAATTCCGATTTATCTTTCGCTTAAACGTTGGTTATCCCGCCCGCTATACTAAAGAACCTGGCTGAAGATGTCAATTTACCGTGTCCGGATAACCGACTTTTTAGCGACGAATAAATCTGAGTGTGCATAAGAAATTATACAGAAAATATATGGTGCTAGCACGTTAACATGTGTTAAGTTTTAGCTTTATTTTCCCAAGTATTAACGGCGCTAATGTAATCAGGAAATCAGAATACAGGCTATAATGAACAAGATAGGCAGCCAGAAGGCTAGACCTAATTACTTGTGAAAGGTGATATCCGATTGTTTTTCTCTCTTATTAGAACAACTGAACTCCGAGCAAGCGTAAAGCATCCTCGTAAATGTCACTATATCGCTAAATAATAATAATAAGAAGCTAGAATAATATCCAAAAAAAGAAATGCATCTTATTAGCTACAGCTTGCATACGTCTTATACCTCAACCATAGCCTACAATGATAAAGAGATTGTAGGCGATGCCTCAACTGTCATGGCAGACGCTAGTTACTTCGACTTCATAGTGGTGGCTCTGATGATACGTTTATTTCCACTCTAATTATATTAATCTCGTTGATTGCTATAAATAACAAGTAGTGGTTAGGCCTATTGTTATCAAGAGCTAATTCTTATCATTAGCAAATTGCTGTTAGGCCTAATGTTATCGAAAGCAAATTGTCATTAGGCCTAATGTATTAACAGCTAATTATTATCAATAATAAATACCTGTTAGACCTATACAAATATGCAAAAATTCCAAAATTAATATAAAATATTATATCTCAACTCTTCCGAGTGTTGTTAACGCTAGTTTGGAATATTCGCCCATTATGAAGGCATTGTTGTATCACACGCATACTTCGTTAGCTTCATTAGCGTGCGGTCGTCCCATTTCAAACAATGAAAAATGATATAGGAATACTTCCGAAAATTATAAAAAAGAAATTTAGTCATAATTAGAAGTTGGTTGAAATTTATTCACAATTTATTCACAGTTACAAGGGAGAAATGTGCTGAACAGAATGCACATAAACGTCGCATCTATTTGCAAACAATAGAAGCGAGTTGTGCGTTTTGTCGACGAATTCATAATGTGTGAAAGGAATGAACGGATAGGAAAAGGAAAGGATAGGTAATTTGCAAATCTTATCATTACATAATGACGAGTCACGAACGAATATAACTTAATTTTTCCTTTAATATTTCACTCATTGTTGATTTGACGCATGGGCCCACTCATTGTTGATTTAACCCCGGGGTAGGGTATTGTAAATCGTATGTCTACCAATAATAAACCCGAAATTGTCCCAAACGTACGTGGTGTAACAAGGTATGATTTTTCCGTGCGCATGCTTTCCTCTAGGCGGTATTCATTGCACACGCCTCCGTTAAGATCAGTTCTTCATTTCAAATATACACAAATTACAAATTAGAAGTTTTACGGGTGGAATATATAAATAACACAGTTCTTCAGTGGTTTATGTGACAGTATTCATTTAATGGTTCTTTCGGTACTTGATTATATTATTCATTAATGGTTTATTTTTATTTACATTGGTCGCTTGCGTTAATTACAATAATGTTATAAAACGGTAAGTAAAGGAAAATTTAAAAATATTTACTGTTAGCGTTTTATAAATAAATAAATGTTTATTGTATATTGTTATATTTACACAAAAAAATCCCCCCCCCCCCCCAACCCCCAGTGCCCCTTCTCGATTTTCGAATTGAAAAATCTGGTCACCTTATTTTCAAGCTTTTTCGGAAGCCTACCAGAGTGGTTTAGATAAAATATCACTCTCCCTACAAAATTTGGTCAATCCAAAAAAGAAAAAAAAAAAAAAAAAAAAAGAAAATGCTATCACACATTTTTCCTTCTTCGCAATTTTCGACCATGACGTGGGGGGTGTACTGCATCACTTTAGCCTCCCCCTTTGGCTATGCCCCTGAGCCCAAATACGAAGCTTCTTCACCACAGAGTAATTCTTCTTCCATGATTTCTGTATTTCTAGATTAGGTTAGATTAGGTTATGAAGCAGAAACAAGAGCAGTCAAGTTCTTGAACAAAGAAAGGGGTAATACTGCTACTGACATCCATACCGTTATGTACGAGAGTGAAATATGAAGATGGATGAAATCCGTTGTTTTGAGGAATAACTGGGTAAATCCGTTGTTTTGAAGATGGAAATAGTTGGAAAACCAGAAAGTGAATTTTTTTCAGCGGATTTAAAGTGGCTCAAATGGATCGTTTGTAGAGACTTAAGTATAAGTGACTACCATGTTATAGACAATTGAAGTTACATAGGTCTGATATTCTTAGAAATGAATTATGAGAGTTGTAAAATTTTTCGTTCCACCCTCCTATTTATCCATTTTGCTTCCATTAAAGCATAAGTTTCCAAACAACTATTATTTTTATCCAACTTATCTACAGGATTATGCAAAAAGGATGGTGCAAAAATAAAGCCGATTTATTTTTTATTGAACTGACATACAAAAACCCTATTAGTTGGATATGAGCACCCTGAGTGACACGGCAGATGTCTAAACGGTTGTCCATTTCTTCCCAGACGTGTCCCAACATATCTCCGGTTTTCTGCACCAGAGAAGCGTTCCCTTCAAATCGTCCAGTTGTTGTGGTAATGGGGGAACATCCTTGACGTATCTCCACCAAAATAAATAGCAGGAAGTTTAATGAAGTGATCGTGGAGGCAATCGTGGATGTTTAATCAGAATCGGCAAATCATGATTCCCGGCACGGTCCTGGTAGAATGGCGGCGATCTACTCACGCACACAAATGCACACATATACATTAAACTTGGTAAATTCTTCTACCACTTCATATCAATGTGGTTCTTGTATATCAGTTCAATAAAAAATAAACCAGCTTTACTTTTGCACCATCCTTTTTTAATAATCCTGTATTTTGTAAACTATTTAATAAATTTGTACATGTTAAATTTAATCGATTAAATTAGTCCAAACTTAGTATTTTCGAGGTTATTATAATATCTTTTTTAATCAAATTGATAACAACTATATTATGGAAATTGCAAAGAATTTAAGCGGTGCACTCTTTATATTGAACATGAGATGCATCTATAGCAAAGTTTGTAATATTTTAGATAAACTCATATCTAAAATTGTGTTTATTTTTTGTTTTTTCACAAAGAACACAAAATCGTTTAATAAAGAATTTTTTTTATTCACAAGGATTTTTTTTAAAAACCACACATATGCCAAATCACATTCAATAAATTACATAAACAACAAAATTAAACAGCACTTTTCAAGGGGAAAACAGTAATGTTCACAAGAAATCACACACAAAATTAAACTTTTTAGTGAATGAATGAACGATTGAATGAATGAAAAAGTGAAAAGAAAATCTTTTTTTTCATTATTATTTCGGAATGCATTAGATAAAACTCTGGAGTTCTAACCCCTCCCTAAGTCATTTTTTTTTAATCTTAAAAGACTTCATCGCCTTTCAAACCCATTCAAGTTCTTTTATTCAATATATATGAATTATTGCCCAACAATAATCGTCAGAAATAAATACTTTTCATTTCGAAATACTTTTAGCTTAATTGCTCTTTTTTCATAAATTAATAAAGAAAGCAATTAAATCAGTGCAACATAAAAGGTAAAGGTACAGGAGAGGGCTCAAGGATTTATTTTTTTTCCAAAGGAAATGGATTTTTAAAGAAAGGGAAACTCAAACGAAACGAACCCACTCCACCATCACAACGATAGTATTTAAGAAAATAAATATATTTTATTTTATTGCAGTCTGACCGAGGTTCCCATCTCAAAATTAAGAAGCCAACCTCAATAACTTAGTAATAAATATGTATACCATATGTATTAACCTTTTAGATTCACACAACATAATATTATGCAATAAATAAGACTAGTATATAGTTGATCAATACCTATACTAGGCACTCAAACTTGAAACAAAAAGAAATAAATAGATGACTATGCGAACATCTATCTATGAAAAAAATAATTTTTGACAGAACATCAAAAAGGTCGTTCTTGGCCTCTACTCATTTCGGTTGAAAGAAAATTTAAATTTTCTCCTTGTTATTTTAAAACTCTATTAATAAATAAATAAATAAATAAATAAATAAATAAATAAATAATAAAAGCGACTAGAGGAGAGGTTTTTCTCCGGATGAAAGCTTTAATGCTTTTTTGCATCCGTACCTTTTCCTCTTTTGCTAAATTTTAAAAGAAAAGCTGCCTTCGAAGGTCAAAGGGCGTCGACATTGCCCTCTCAAAAGTGTTCGTTACTGAACGAACGACAATAGAATTAATTTTGAAGAAAAAACAAATAATAATTCTAATTTAAAATTATTAATAATCTTAATAATAAATTAAAACAAACTTCTTTTTACACACTCAACAAAACACATTCACTCGCAGTCACCCAGTCAGAATCACATTGGAATTTTTATCGATACGCAGACCAGAAAATGTTCAAAAAATTCAGACTGGCGAACCAGATAAAGTTTCCAAGAGAGTAGATTTATTTATTTTTTTGTTATTTTTTTCTCCCATTATGTATTTGCCTCCTTTAATTTCGAAAATAAAATGTACAGCCATTCTCTTTGAGATATCAATGAGCAATACGTTGAAAGAGAAGTTTTAACATGATGTGGAACAATTGATCACTCTTATCTACATGTTCGTTACAAAATATAATTCAATATATTATTATTTTACAAAATTTAATAGTCTCTTTAGCTTTTGTTATCGTTTATTTATCGGTAATATATTATTAATAATCAAGTTCTTGCATTAATTTCTTAATATTGAACATCTGTGTTCAAAATTCTTTTTCCTTTTCTTTTGGAATTCTGTTCTTTGTTTTTAAATGACCCCCCCTCCCTCCCTCTCTCTCTTTCAAGAACAATCTCTTAATGTACAAGGAATGCAGTCATCGTCTGCGTTTACGTTTTCCGCTAAAAGAATAAAACGATAATTAAGTAAAACTGAAGCCATAATAGTTTGGTCTTTTGCGAAGGCTACATAGGCGTCGAAGAGGAATGAAGAGGATGTTGGAAGGCGGGTCGATCGGAGGCCTCGCAAAACAACGCCAACAGCCATCCCACCACCACCGTCCGAGGGCCCATCGCTCTTAAGACTCGTTCGAGGAAGAAATAAAAAGAGAAAAGAAAACATAAAACAAAAAGAAATAATATTTTCAAAGACAACAAAGGAAAAAAAATGAGAAGCTTGTTGGGAGAGCGAAGACAATTGAGAGAATTTTAAAAATTACACAATGAGTGCTAAACTGATTACAGTATCTAGTGAAGATAAATCTGTGAACTTCGAATTAATTATCGTATTTTAGGGCATACAAGACGCAACTTTTGTCTTTAAAAAAAAAAGCTAAAAAACCCAACTTACGTCCGAAGTATGAGGTTGGGACCCCCCCCCCCATAAGTTTAGGAGCTGCCCAAACTGCCTTCAATAGTCCAACTCTTTTGTCTAATTAAATGTTATTGTTTAATTAGATATTTTATTATTATTATTATTATTATTATTATTATTATTAAATGAAAAACTAAACTCGGACCAAATCCGGAAGTCAAGCCGCAGGGGCGGACCCAAGGGAAAAGTTATATATTGGTGTAGGTAAGAAATTGGTCTAGGTATAGGAATTTCCTTGTTTATGACAAGTATGTAGGATTGTGGCTCTATTTTTATTTGTATTGTTATTTGTATTATTATTATTATTATTATTATTATTATTATTATTATTATTATTGTTGTTGTTGTTGTTGTTATTTAAAAATGAAATTTTTTTAAATATTGAAGATAGCTAACGTGAGACGATTATCAATTGGTCATACGCGTCGAGATAGCTCTTCGAAGTTAAACGTTCAACACTTGTAACGGGCTTCTAGAGTATTTCGACATAACCTGCCATAGTTATCTTATTTAAATAAAAAATATCATTGATCTTATTATAAATTGTTTTTCCCTAAATATTTTTTGCTGAAATGGTGGTGCGTCTTATATGCCCGTGCGTTTTATATACCGTAAGATACAATATCAATGATTAAAACACGTCGACATTTCTGTTCTTATTTTGATATTAATCGCTAAATTGTCGAAAAGGAAGCTGTTCTTATTAACCACAACAGTTTAAAAGAAACACAATTCAAAGTGTGGCATTAAAATAACGCGCTAGCAAACGGGATAAGCATTTTAAATTAATTTGCAAACTGCACCCAATGAATTGCAGCGATTCGGGTCAAGTGTAGTTAATTACTAAATCATTGTCCAGTCGCGTTATTTTAGGGCCTAACCATGTGCAGCTCTTAGGGTCACAGGGATGTAATATGTGTCAGTGATGAACAGAGATAAAGAGCTAGAGAGATGGAGAGGGAAAGGAAGTTAGGAAGACGGATTGATGGACGGACGGACGGACGAACAGATGGAAAGGCGTCGTTTTCTCAAGCGCTGCGTTTCTCTTGTCTCTGAAAGCGAACGCACGACGACTCCTCGTGCTTGTAGAGATAGCTCTTGAGTGCGAACGCCTTGCCACATCGTTGGCACACGTACGGTTTCGTGTCGGAATGTGTCTGGACGTGGGCGCGAAGGTTCGATTTATCGGCGAAAGCTTTGTTGCAAACGTGGCACTTGAACGGTTTCTCACCTGTGTGCGTGCGGATGTGGCCCTGGAGGAGCCACGGTCGGCTGAAGCATTTGCCGCAGTAGGGGCACTGGCAGCCCTGCGAGTGGGTGCGTACGTGCATGCTGAAAGCAGGCATCGACACGTAGACCTTCTCGCAGTGCGGACATTTGCGTGCTTTCTTGTCGGAGACGGAGCGGTGCGTTTGCCGGTGTCGGGCGAGGTTGCTACTTGTGCTGTATCGCTTGCCGCACTCGGGACACACGTGCGTGCCATCGGCGTCAGCCACGGGCCAGGGCGAGCTGCTGCCTCCCGACGGCGGTGAAATGAGCGGCCGATACGCGGTGGCTAGAGAGATTTCGGCCAACTGCTCGAGGTTGCTCAGCTGCTGGAAGCTGTTATTCAAGCTGAAGTCCGAAGAGAAGGCATGGTGCGAGGTGTTGAGGCAGCGCACTGGGCTCGACGGGAACTCCTCGCGTGGGAACGCCGCTGGCGAGTGCGGACTGGCCGCTTGCAGCGCGGGTCGGGCATCGGTCGATTCGGCGGTCCAGACGCTTCGCTCGGGACTGTTCTCTATGTGGAAAAAAAAAGACAAGAAAGAAGACATCATTAAAACAGTAAATAACCAATAAAAGTGAATGCAGTAGTACTAGAATGCAACTTCACAAAAGTTAATGATATGACATAGAACACAGTTAAAAATCTTCTCGAAGATCATCTCTGACTATTTATTTGTTTGCGTTGCGCAGGTTTCCTTTTGAAAATCTTAATATAGGATACATGATTATCACAACTGATTGTTGGAGTTTGAAAGTTCTTTATTTCTTCTATCTCCGTTAGAGAATAAGAAAACATGTATGGAACGAAATAAACATGAAACTATGAGTTTGTGCAGCCACTGCAAATTTTTAATGTGAGCTCCCTTCTTGGCATTGCAGACACGGCTTTGCTGAGTCCTTTATAACGGATATGTTAAACAGAATGAACTATTGACTGAATGTCTGCCGTGAACAAAGAAATCGCTCTGAGCATTTTGATGATAACCGTTGTACAAACTCGTAATGTATCTCTTTCGCTCTGTATATGATATCAAACTACAGGTAAGAGAAATCAAACAATTCCGACAATGCTTTGTGAACACCATATAATTGTTTTATCGCTCATTTGAATGCGATATAACCAGCGCTACGGGACAACAAATATCAAGATACAGAGAAATAAAACAGGATTTTGAATTAAAATGAATCTAATGCATTAGACAAACTTGTCATCGCAATTATCGTCTTAAGCTAATAAAATTGTAAATTTGTAAAAATCCTTAAAAATCACAAAATTATTTCACAGATTTTATATTCTTCAGATATTGTTAATATCAACCGATACCTCCTAAATTTTAATAATAGTCATGGAGAAAATCAGGTTTCTAATACTGTACTGTAAAACAACCCATAAAAGTACGTATTTTTCTACCTACTAGATGAAACTCGGAAATCAGAACTCTCCCAATTCCAGATATATTTCCCATCATTTTTACTCTTCTTAGTTTTGTCGGATGATTGAAAGTAAGGGTTTCTCCATTTCCGGCAAAAACACGAAATTTGTAAAATTTCATTCGTAAGAGAGTCACAAAGTTACCTCTGAGGGAAGACACCACACGCTAACTTTAATGAAAACTTCTTCATTCAAAAGTTATCCTTCATAATACAGATTCTTCATTTCAAAATATGCAGTCAACGAATAATTGGCAGAAATACAAGCAAATAAAATGTTCAAATTTCACGTTTGAAATTATTATTGGACACAGTTGTTTACATTTGAAAAAGATTGAGTATAAAACATTTATTGCAAAGAAGTAGACATTTATTTCTTACAGTCCTAGAAGAGATCCGGTAACCATAATTCTCCCAATCCCAGTCTTTTGTGCGGATTTGAGAATACAACTTTTACGCTTCTTGGTATTACTAATTTTATGGACAGAATTGAGAGCATGGCTGTCTCCGCTTCCGGTAAAAAAAAAACAAAACCCGCGATAGTGAAATTTTACTAAGGAGCCAGCTCCTGAGAGCCACATAAAATTGGCCATGATCAACGACCTCACCCGAGATCACAATTGCAACTGGATTGTTATGAAATGTGCTTCTGGGTTTCATTAAGTGTTCTCGCATATCATTTATAATTTATCACTTCTTAACGATAAAGAGTGGTTAAAATCATTTAACAAATGCAGCCCGTGAATAAATAAAAAAAACCACTTAATTGAAATCTCATGTTTAAAGCCATTGTTGCTTAATTCTGAAAGGACTGAGGATAAAATCAGAGCTAAAATTTTTATGTAGAGATTAATTCCAGGGTAAAATCTTTGAATTATAATTAACAATAACTCATTTCATTAAATTTTAATGCATATAATTTTTTTCTGATATAGATTTGTCGCATTCTTAAATTTCTTTTCATGAGTAATAATAATAAAATCTTGCAATCATTCGAAGAAGGAGCTTTAGCTGTAATGTCAACAATGCATAAAGATAAACAGAAAGTATCAATATTTTCATTTTTGACTAATCGATTGTTATATGTCATGCCATTATCTTGATATTCTGTCACTGTTTTAGCATGTGCAATCGACTTGGAGTCCACGAACATTTGATACAGGCGAGCTAAGACCTTGATGGTCAGATTTCTGAAAACAGAATTTGAAAGTTAATCCGTTTTCAACTTATTGTGCAAACGGCGGACGGCAAGACGGATAAACGTATAAACAAAGCGTGCATTTTTATAAGTAGCTTAGGTAAAGCTCAGAATAAACATCTTTAAATTCAGTATCCTTTACCAAGATGAATTTGGACTCACTTTGACTTTGAAATTACTTTTACTCGTACAGTATCTTAAAATGGTTTACTCGTATTTGTATCTAATGCTTTTACAATGTATGTGCGATAAAAAGATTTGACTAAACGTAGATACGAAGTAGTCCATTCTGTTTTATCAGTTGAAAAAGAGCAAAATTTATTTAAGAACCAAGTCAAGAGTAGATCTTAGGAAACTTAAATGAAGCAATTGAAAATTTTTCTAAATTTGCTTCGGGATTATTTACCGTCTCGTACAACAGATTTGAGTACGTGCAAATTAGATAACGTACCCATGTGTATACAAAATAGCATAGCCCTACATAATTATGTGAAAGCAAAAAAATATTGTCATTCATCGCCTATTTAAATTAAAAAACAAAAAAATATTGGTGGTTATTGTCGTCATTCCCTTTATTATTGTTATTAAAAAAGCAAAATAATTAATAAGAATAAAACATGTTAAATACTGTATTGCAGTAATACAGGGAAAACGTTAATGCGAGAAAATTTTTAATAACTATTAAAAGGCAGGTTTTTAGGTTAAAGAAACATCTTAGAAAACCAAGCTGAGGTCGAAGGACCTGGAAAAAATAAAAACGTGAAGGTGACGTTTTCCACTAGAAGATGTCTGCCAACAACTTTATAAGCAAAAAATAAATACATATATAGGCCAATGAAAATCAAAACTAAAAATATCATTTCAGAGTTTTTATCACGAATAGAGGAGCAAAGTAGAAAAAATACAGAGAAGGAAGGGACAGGAAGATGAGTTTAGAAACTGTTCGTAAATTCGTTCAAAGAATTTACTATAGTTTTATAATGACCAAAAAGTTTATGATGATGTCACAGCCAAGGGACGGAGCATTGTCTCCGACTAACATATACAATCAGGAAGATTTAAACCCACTCCTTCCAGACAATAAGAAGAGACAAGCACTGAAGACGTATTTTTCACTTTAATTAGTACGTGTGCAATAACCGTATACTCCAAATACGCTGAGAAAAGCTGGTTTGATATCTTATACAAATATGTTTAGGGCTTTCTTTGAGTTGCTGTTAGAGAAAAATGAACAGGCGTTCTCGAACTCAATTTAAAACCATTCTCTGAAATGATACGACATCAACTTCAACGATAAAATATATTATAAATTCATACATTTTTCTATTAAAGATTTTCATATAGCAATCGAACGGCATTCGCTTTCTATTTATCCCGACTGAGCCGCCATTTCATAAATCGGTTTAAATTTTTTTTTTAATTGTAAATCATTATTAAACATGAAAATAAAATAAGATTATTACTAAACTTATTATTAAAATTTATTTTAGCTAAAATTAAACATTCCTTATTTTCTTGTCTTCCCCCGCCCCTTATTTTAAACATCAGCGATGCCTAACTCAACAATCAGCGTTTGTTTGTTTTTGTTTTTTTTAAAAATATCTAGGGCCGTTTACATAAGTAAATTTCATTGAGAATACTATTTAATGTTTGAATAATTTATTTATCTATATAAAATTATTAATATAAAAGTCAATTAGAATTTCTTTCGGCAAGTATTAAATATTAAGAAGAGATATAGTTTGGGCCCATGAAACAGCGAGAGGAAAACATAAAATAGAATCATAGTCAATACATTTCATCATTAAATATAATGGTTAATAGGAAAATTCTTTTTGAATGACAATTCAAATCAAATGGATTTTTTCCTATGTTTACCACCAAACACTTAATTAAAAATAAAAAGCAAAACTCATTTGGTTATACTCAATTTATTAAAACTTATAAACAAGAATTTAAAAAAATAAAATTTTATCGTTAGTTAAAATGTCATTTAATATCTGATTGCAAAAGAAAATGTACATCCTCATTAGGCAAGATTTTAGTCCACTATAATTATATAATATAGTCTAATATTAAAGAAATGATTTTGAGATTAACTATAAATAAAAATATTTTCAAAAATATCAAAAGTATAAACAGTAAAAGTTCAGCGTTACTGTGGATACTTAGGTATGTAAAAGAACAAGGTCGAACCATTTTTCCACAAGAAGTTCAATATACTGCGTATATGCAAAGCAGCTGAAATTTGCATATACTTAATATATTAAACTTCATGTGGCAAGTTATTCGATCTCGTTCTTTTACATATCAAAGTATCAATTTCATGTAAGGTTAATTGTGCCGAAGATTATGACAGTGGTCTAAGCCAAGAAACCAATAAAGTAGAACTTATTGCATTGTATTTTTGTGTATTACAAAAATGTTAAACCTTGGCTGCAAATACTTAAGCATAGTTAAGAGGCTTGGCAGTTTTGCCATTACACGTAATTCCAATGCTTACCCGAAAGTAAAAATCTAAATATCTCGAAACGAAAAGTAGATGACGTAGACCTTTGACATAATCACCGATACAATTAGTATTTGCTACATGTCTTTACGTATATCTTAACATTTTTAAAATTTGTAAAATTTATTTTCTATATATAATATGTATGAAAACCATTTGTGAAGGTTTTGTCCATATCATTTCAGATCGGTATTTTCTTAACTAAAATGATTGTGAAAGAAAAATTGCCTAACGTGGAATAAATTGCCTACAGTGCAGGAAGAATGTCAAATGATGGCCCACAATCGACAAAAACTCTGTGAATACAAGAATTCTAGAGCAATGTTTACCAAACTTTATCTATAACAAATCCTGGAATTTTTAACGAAATGCCTTAATTATTTTAGGATATGTTTTTGGAAATGGTATAATAAACTAATAAATAGTTTTTTACGAAACACTTATGGACTTTACGCGAAACCTAGTTTGGAAACTCGTAGAGCCTTTAATTATTATATACTATGCCCGTCGTTTGAAAGGCTTCCCCCCCTCATTCCCGTACATTTTATTTCCTATGTAATCTAACAAGTATGCCTCTGCTGATTGTCCGAGACCGACAACCAGTCGCTAATGGACGGTTGAGAGTATCTAAAGAAGGAACAAGAATGCTGAGAACTCGAGTGAGTCAATAGGAAAGTCACTTTGGTGCTGAAGAGTTTTAAGCCTGAAACCAGAAGACCAATAATGCTCCATTATGTCATTTTTAAGTGCATCTATCGAAAGGTGATATGACGTCAAAGAGAAAAGATAGGCAACCACCAAGTGGATGAAAGACAGGAAGCCACCTTTACCAAAAACACGCCAGGCTTTTCTGATAGGAAAGAGGGTTGGGAATTGGGGGGAAAGGAAGGGAGTAACACAGGGAGAGGGAATCTGGACAAGAAGCTCGCCGAAGAGAAAAATGCCGAATCCTTAAAGAGTCAAACACCGACTAAGGCAAAGGCACAAAAGTGTAAGACAAGGAGGACGGAGTTCAGGTACGCAGACAGACGACAACATACAGAGGCACGAACACTTACCTCGAGATTCGAACTCAACAGAGGAATTGTATCGCCGGTTGGTGATGAGGAAGGCGCGTGGCATAGTCGCTGGTGCGTGCGCTGGGACCCAACGAGTTTTTGAAAGTGGATTCCTTCTCGCAACAAGTGGGGCCGACTGGCGCGAGCCAGGCACAGGTTGTTGTTGTTGTGGATATTGTTTTTGGAAAGGGTATTTGCCAAGTAGTCAGTTGATGCCGAATCAGGATCGGCTCGATGCCAAGTGCGGTGGTCGTGGAGCCAAGTGGTTGATGGCAGGGAGGAGGAGGAGGAGGTCGGGGCTGGCGCCTCGCTCACTGCCAAAGGAAACTGACTTTGGGGGCGACCGAAATAGCTCTTATATTGGCTCTTCTGCTTCCCTCCCCTGGCTGTTCGACGTATCCGATTACAGCCACGCGCGATCCTCCAAACAGCTGCCACCAAGCTCCGACAGCAACGCCCTTTTCCACCCACGCTCATCGCTTGCATCATTTCGGACTCATTTCCATTGTCCAAAACTGACAAACAACACAAATGAAGACTTCGAGTCAGAAAAGAGTTTCAAGCAAAATGGAATCTAAAGTGCACAGATTTCGAGTATGGAAGGAACAGACAGAACGAACAATTGTTGCTCACTGGCAGAAATTACGTTGCTCTGCGCTGTTGTATTTAACATCTCTGCAATCAATCTTTAACTCTAGCATTTACAAGTACTATTTCATTGAAAACAGTCTCGAAAGGAACGTGGTCATGGTCTTTAAAACGAAAAGCGTTCACGCAACCAAAACAAATAAAACTTAAAGAAACCTAGTGGCGCTTAAGTAAATAGAATTGAATACTGGGTAACCAAAACAACACTGCAAGGGAATCTATGTTGGACATTGTGAATTTATAAAATCACTCTTTATTGTTTTTTTTATCGCCATTTTCGTGTTCCGCAAAAACACGTGGAAAGAAAACTTGTTTTAAAATTACAGTGTATGAAAGAAATAAGATTATGCTATTTTTGACTATTTTTTCGTCCTGGGTCTTTTCTTAAATTCCTGGATCTCCATGAATGAAATCAGAGCCACGCTGGAGGGCGATGAGCCACGCGCCTGCGCAAATGACCGAGTGCGGCTCACGAGATTTGTTTCCTCTCTAACTCGACGCAACCCCTCCTCCCCCGCAATGCCTCTGCCTCTCCCCTCCTCGCCATCTCCTTTTCCTACCATCTTGGTGCCTCTTGGAAGGAGTAGTTGACATTAATCATATGGAAATAATGATTCGAACTCGGCGATAAGCAACGATCAAATATTTAAACTAAAAAAAAAAAATTTCAATTGTGAGATGCCGGTGAGAATGTCGAACACCTTTGCGCAGACTGGAAAAAGGTGCTGAGGAATTTAATTCAGGAGATTCTTCAATCCTAAACGGCTTAACAGTTTAAGACAAAGGGGTAACACGTAGGAAGAACAGTGAAGAAGGAGAAGATGATAATGATAGCGGAAAGGGAGGCAGGGATGATGATGCTCAATCCAGAACCACATCTGGTCGGTAATGCTTCTCGGAGCGCGCACTTCCTCTTCTTCTTCTCCGGCAGCGCGTCAGGGGAAAGGAGATGGGTCTGGGCGCTAATTTTAACCTGTGGGTCGTCTCTCTGGGAGAGGAAGGCTGCCTCCATCATCATCAGCATCATCATTACCATCGTCATCCCTTTGCCTACCTGCGGCCACAGTGAAGCCAAGATGGCTCCCACCACCGCCACCAGCACCAGCACCACCGTCCGACAGATAAGCGACCCGACTCGTGGCTCCAGATTCCTTCTTGTTTGTTTATGTCTCCCGTGGTATGCTATCGCACTGTTTAAAGAGAGAACGTGCGCCTGGCTCCTCCAACCAACTCCCTGTAACTAACAGGCCCGGCCGCCTCTTCCGTTCCCCCTGCGCTTTGTCTCTGTCTCAGCCAATTGTCCCTTTGCCTTTCTCCTAACACTCGATGGCTTTGTGTTTTTCTCCTTTTAAGCTTTTGCGAATATTTCTTAACCATCCTTCGTTAACTTTCCTATCGGGTATTATCCTCTAAAACACATGGCTCTAAACACCAAGCGCTTTTTTTTTTCTTTCTTTCCTTTTAATTTCCCTTCTTGCTTCTTTACACTACAGGGGGTTTTTAACAAGCCTTGGATGTTCGCATTCCATCGTAACACACTGTTAAGTTTTTATGAAACAAAATGAATAATTCTTTTAAGATTAGCGTACGTTCAAATAATAACAAAATTTTGTTTAAGTTGAAAAATAGATAAATTATTTTTGTTTATGAACAGAGAACATAAAATAACGTTGTGAATACTTAACAGAAAAAATAAAACTTAACTCGACCAACAGAATTTCATTAAGAAAAATATCCGTAATTCTTAAAATCCTGTAGGCCTATGTCATAGTTTTTAAATATGAATTTACGAACCTGGGTTCCAGATTTCTAAATTATTAAGCGTTTCCTGGAAAGATTTTGAAAGTCACCTTCTATTTACTGCGTTTCAATTATGAATTTTGTTTTCGTGCTTAAGATGATGAGTGCATTAAATTACTTATACTTAAGCTTATTCAAAGATTTCTTAAATTTCAAAATTGCTCTTTTCTGGCAAAAAAAAATGATTAAAATTGTTTAAATTTTTATAAGTACAAAGAAACAAACAAACAAATCAAACCATTCAATTCACGAGAGTTGTTTGTATTTTTAAGTAAATAAACAAATGTGTATTAGAAGTACAATACCCTTCAGTAGATTATACTAATATATCGAATATTTATACAGTAAAACCTCTGTTATCCGTCAGAGTCAGGACCGGAGGGAGGAAAGGGTGGATGGATAAAGGAAATACATTTAAATTTTATTTCTACAATATAACGCTTATTGTATACAATTAAATTTGTATATGTACTTAACTGCGTGTGCGGGGGGGGGGGGGGGTGCGTGGTAGTATATATTTTTAACATAGCCTAACATTATCTTCTGCTTAATTGCTTTGCTCAGTGTCTTGTGTAAAACTGCGAATTCATGTATTACTACCACAGACTTTACTTCTTCTAAAACCCTCGTATAGTCAAACTGTAAGATCTAGATATTAAGAAAACGTAAGATAATAAGCATGTTTGAGAATTAAATTCCCTTTTTTTTATTAATCGATCGTTTCACTCAGGGGTTTGACTATACACTTAAAAACCTTCATCATTTTAGTTCATTATCATCAGAATATCTAGAGAGATAATAGAACATGACGGACAATCGAGAGATCGATAATCGAAGTTCTACTGTATATAAAATTCTGTTTCCAGTTCCAATTTTGTTGATGTTGTTCGGTAGAACAAAATTTATACAGGTAGATTAGGAAAAAAAATCAGAAGGAAGTGAGGTGTGGAATTGCGTGTATAAGAAGTGAAAACCCTCTAACTACAAAAAACATCCTGCGTTTAATATCTTTAGTAGAATCTCAATTCAATAACAAACATGAATTTCATTGAAGATAATATTGTCAATTTTGTTCATTAATTAAACCAAAAATTAAATTGGTGAGAAAAAATTACCAGAGAAGAAAATCAAACTTCGACATAACTTAATTCAGTTATGACCTTCCATTACAAATGAAGCTGAAGCGAAGGTATTGCCCGCAGATCTTACAGGGGCCACAAGCGTTAGAATTACGATGTACTCAAAATTATTGAGCAAAATCATCTCACATCGTTCAACGTACTCAACTACAGAAAGTGCACTTTATTTAGGGAAGACGATATTTTATAGTATATATTGTGTTTTGCTTCACATTGTACATACTTTTTACTCCTTTTTATATGAATGGGGAGCCGCAGCACTCTTATTAAATTATGAACACTAACGAAAAGGTTGTTGAAAAATATACTGAGGACTCGAATGGTAATTGTCTAACTTGCAAGAAAACTCTTTCTTGTCAGAAATAAACGACTTCTACTGCTAATTACTAAGTTAAACACGAGTGGAGATTACGAAATAAACAGCTTTCCTTCTTTCTTTTTTCTTTTCGCTTGACAAGCAGCTACTTCTGTTTTTTTCTAGTGGGCTAGAACATGTGTCCAAGGAATCCTTCGCTTCAGTAGCCTTTTCAGTTCGGATTATAAAGCGCGAGCCTTTTACTGTTTCTTGGAGACTTTATAAGAAATGAATTAATAAAGCTACTGTATTTAACGAGGAATAAATATAGAAATCCCATAACTTGAATGCAACTAGTAGAGCATTTTTATCTAAAGTTTTTGCTACTACTATAAACCAAACCATCTAAGTCGTAAGAAAAAAACAACAACCTAAAAACATAGAAATTAATAATGATGTTAAATCCATTCCTTAATTTCATATTATCAAATTTAAAAAAAAATTAATCACAGGTGTAGGGATTAAGCAAAGCAATGCAACCTTGTGCTGCTATTCCTCGAAATAGACTGTTGTGACGATCGTAATTAAGAATCATTATTGAAACAAGAAAACTTGGAACGTTTTATAATAGTGAAGCAGTGTTTTGGTTCATGTGCGGTGCGCGCACGCTATATTTAGAAATCGTGTCAATGGTGTCTCTCTGTGTCTCCTCAATATCGAAGACTCCAAAGGCCTGCGAGAGGTGGCGGTTTTTCGTTGGTTCCCCTCCCCCTTCAAATTTAAACAAAACAACTTACGTTGAACTATCCGATGTCTCTAATATTCTGCGCATTTTTAAACTCTTTATCATACGCTTTAAAATAAGATTTCGTCAGTCAATTGGAACGTTCTCCTCACCCAGTACATACAACGGGTAACGAGAAAAGTATCCACTTATATTTTTTTAATTGCCTGAATTCAAACCACCCCTACTGTTTTTCGTAAAAAAAGTTAATTTGCTGTATTAGCTTTTAACGAGCAATTTATTTAAAAAACACGACACGTACATTCGCAAAAGGAAAATAATTGTCTACTTCTATTCTGAAGTGGATAATTATTACTACAAAGAAAAGTATTTTCACAAGTTAGCATTAGAATTATTTTTGTAGAGCACAACCCATTAACAGCTTCCCCAATGTTATGAAGTTTAATCAGATCGTGTACAAGTCATTCAAACTCTAACTCAGGTGAACATTTTTACAAGGAAGACTACGTATATTCTTAGCAAATAATAAAGCTCAAAAAAAATGGTTGCACTGCATACCCATTGCTGCCTTTATTGCATTATTTGGTGTGGCCACTTCTGAAATCACCATCATTAGCGCAAAATCTTAAGTTACGAACAGAAACAGCACTATCAGACATCAGCACTGTTATCAACGCATATTCCAGTAAAATTGCATTTCAATATTTTAGAAAGGTTTTCGAAACTTCCAAGCGTCAAAATAAAAGTTTTAAATATAAGCATTCATTAGGACTTTTTCCAAACGTACTGCTTTTTCGTTGATTTTCCACATTTCACATTCAAATTCCATCGGATAATCCTAAAACCATCATAATGCAACTATTTAAATCTTCGTTGCAAGGTACACAAACATTTTCTATGACAATCTCAAAGAATGGCAAACAAATTGAACCACCTTCGGAATTATTATCTTTTTTTTCAAAAATACCCAGTTTTCATCCCTCCAGTAAAAGTAAACGGACGAGACACTAGACAAAATAGGAGCGGAAAGGCAGACTTAAAAAAATGAAAGAAAGGAAAAAAGAAGGAACCACGTTGAATATCAAAGGTAAGAAGAGCAAAAGAAAGGCGGAGTCAGCAGTTGGTTTGAGTCGGAGCTGCTTGTTGCTGCTCAGGCAGAACAATTATAAATAGCAATGGCGCCACTGCTGCCAAAGGATGAGAGGGGGGAGGAGAGGGGGAAAAGTTGGCTCTTTTTTACCCCTGTCGACGAAGAAGAAGAGAAGCAAAGGAAAGGATTAATTGGAACTTTTATGCCAAAGGCTCGTGTCCGGGTTCATGTGATTCATTCGGATTGAAGATTTTTCAGTGCCGACACTGATCGTTCATTGCCAAGGAAGTTGTGTACACCCATCAAAAGAAGGAAGTATACTGTTGTCAACACAAGCTTTAAAAATTAGAATCACCGTTAGAATTGGCCAAACGAACAGAATGAAGGAAGAAGGCAGCTCTAAATTTACATAATGTGACATGCATGTTAAACAATAAACGAGTGGATTTGAAATTGGCGAATTTTTAATTATTTCACAACACTGTCAGTGAAAGAAAGTCGAATTAAATTCTTTCCGTTCCTACAGATAATTTTATAACCTCTCTATATTTCTTTGGAGCAACTCTCAAATTCGCTAGTTGACATAGTAAGCAAATTCGAATAAAGCTTGGTTAAATATTTGGAGAAAGAATTTCTAAATGCAAAAAATACTAATAAATAATAAATACAACATCTGACTGAAGTGTTTGTAGTATTTTGCGTCAGGAATTATTCGATACTTTAAATCTAAACCATGCATAAATTTGGTACACAAGAATGTTGAAGATACTTGCTACGTAGATAAATTATTTTCGTGTACATCATATTATTGCTACAATTAATGAGCTCATTTCAAACGGACTTGAGTCCAAATTATCAATTTTTCAGGAAACATAGATTTTGATAATTACGGTTGTAATTTAATTTCAGTCATATCTCAATATAGGTATGTAAAACATTATACTGGAGCATGTAAATCTAGGGAATTATCTTATCACTAAATCGAATATTATCAATCGGACTACGGGCCTTTTAGAAAAATAAAATAAAATAAAACTGATCTTAAATTCTTTTTTGGAGCAGATCTTGGTTTATAACTATCCTTCAACTCACCTCTATATTTTTGACATTTTCTGAAATTAAATTACAACCGAAATAATTATAATGACTCCTTCAAAAAGACGTGGCAACATCATTCACAAAGGAAAACGCATAGCAAATATTGTTAAGTAGCGGAAGAATGGAGCTTACAAGTCCCTATCTTATTTTCTACACTTTTTGACTTAGAAGATTGAAATTCGGAATATAGACTGCCATGGGCATGTCCTACTTCATAATTTAGTTTGGTTTTGATTAGTCCATATTCAATAAAACACAAAAAAATTGGTTTAATCATCCAAATCTATTTTGCCGCTTTCAAATAGGACCCATTTGATGCGATACGCTAGCGCTAAATGAATAATCTAGTCGTCGAAACTCTTCTTATAGGTACTTTCCTGTATGGCCTTGCACAACTTCTGTGAATTTTATTTTATGGACTGGAGTAAGAGTTACGGGGTGGGAGGTACAGGAGACTATGTAATCTATATAGTCTATAGGCATGTTAAGGAGTGAAATTCGGTATGCAGATTCCTGTAGGGGCCAAATTGTCCCAGTGGAGTCAGACTTGTAGGGGTAACTGTGCAGTCCACAGAACTATTAACGTTTTCTAATGGCAACATATGACATGTTAAGAGTCATTCGATCGAAATTATGAGAAACGAAAGAAGGTAGAGTTCTTTTCGATTTTCAAAAAATTACATTAGAGAAAATCAATTTTTTGATTAAAAAAATGGGGATTAAAAATGAAGCTTCCGTTGCTTTTCTATACCCTCCACTGAAGGATGATTAATTTCCTGTTTTAAAATTGCATTTATTTTTGAAGGCGGACAAGAGTTACATCTAAGTAGAATATTAGCCTCCTGTACCCAAAATTTATCGAATGCGTAACATTTTGAAAAGAAATCCCTCCCTTATTTTCTCCCAGCGTTGAATAACAGCAGTATACTATAGTTCATGCCCGCACAATATACAATTTTGAGATCTCGTCACATTTATTTTATTTTTTTACTTTCCAATCTCTTCGCGGAGTACTTGGAGATGCTGACTTTCATATGCTTAAAATTCTAATAATGATTTTTTTTTTTTTTGCCTCATTTACGAAACTTTTCTCCGGCAGCGGAACTGGATTTCAAAAAGCCATCCGTCTCCCTTCAATACAGTATGTACATATACAGAACTCTGCATAACCTAACTAGCTGAACAAACACAGAAAAATTTTGTGCGATTTTATAACTTTTGCTTCAATTACCTTAAACTCTGGTTGAATTCAAAACAGTTTGTGAATATGACTTCCAAATCATAGGCCTGAAAATCTTTGTTTATTTATGTTACTTGTCTTATTTTCTTGTTTATCCAAATACTCTTCAGGTAAGAAAGTAGTTTATTCCGTTAAAACAAGTGCCCTATCAGTAGGCAAATAAGAGTGACCTCTGACATGAAAGAAGTGCTCAAATTCAACACCCCGTTCTTTGGTAAAGAAGAAAATCACCTTTTTTGGATATTGTGTTAAGATTTCCCATGATATATAAAAATAGTTAGGGACATTTGGAAAGTTTACTTATGCACTTAATACCTTTTGAAGCAAAATGTACAGGGTATTGCAGATAACTACAGGGCAGTATAACAGGAAGCCTATCCGCTCGATTGCAGGGACCGGCTCGACATCAAATGATAATTGGGTAATTTTATCAAAAACATGATAGTTTTGACGTCCACCCCTCCCTCCCCGACTGTGGAAACTGCTGGCTGCTGCAGGCCACCTTCATCTCCCTCCATTCTGCCAATCGACCGAGCCGGCCCCTGCAATCGAGCGGGTAGGCCTTCCGTTATACTGCCCTGTAGTTTTCTGCAACACCCTGTATATTATAGATAAAATGGGATATTGTGCTTCTTGCAAGCAAATGCACTAATTGCAGGATATAAGATATGTATAAAATAACCTTCGCGATAAATATAAATTTTGTAAAAGTAGACTTAATGCTTTTTTAGAAATGCGTTCTTTAATTCGCATTTCGGCCGGTTTCGTATAAACAATGAGTTTTGAAAGAAAGACTTCTCGATATCTTCCAAAGGGCTGATAGACCTTTATCAAAATAAATGTGCTCTTTAAACATGTTTTTTTTTTTTTTTTTTTGCATTTTTGACAGATATCAAATGTCTGCTCTCCCTGCAGTACATTAAATTAATTTTCAACTTTTCACCAGCTTCTCCATCACAGATAATACCGGATTTTGCAAAAGTTCTGTTACACATGAGAGGACCTCCGCAAAAATGACATAACTACGTGTGATGCAGTTAGACACCATTTTTATTGTCAGAATTGATTTTGCTGTATACATAATCCATATTAATCAATGTAACCGCCATCGGCGGCAAGCACACGTTCTAGGCGAGGTCTAAAGACCCGACAAACGTTACGGATGTAGTCTTTCTTCATGGCGGTCCACACGCGGTTCACAGATGCTTTCAGCTGGTCGACGTTGCTTTTGGCGGATCTTGCAGGCCTTGCTCTCGATATGCGCCCACACGCTGTAGTCAAGAGGGTTGAGGTCGGGCGACTGAGGAGGCCAAAAGTCCTTAGACCAGAAGTTCATGTTCGACCCCAGCCACTCATGAACGGTCTTGGCACTGTGGGGCACCGTCCTGTTGAAAGACGTAGTCACCTTTTTCACCGCATTCCTCGTCACCTTTTTCACCCAGGACAGAACGTTTTTGGTCAAGATGTCCTTGTAGTCGGCCCGGTAAGCCTGTAACCGGTCGGGAACCAGATTGGCGGCATTTTCATGCCATTCGACGCCACGACGCCGAGCATCATCATTGAGGCCGGGTGCTTGGTTGTAGTCACGTAGCGGACCTCAGAGATGTCCTGGCCGAAGCTGACCACGCGGTCGTTCTACTTGTTGACGACCGGGTCGACCGTGAAGGTTTTTTCATCAGAAAAGATGACAATGCGATTGCCATGGCTCTTCAAGTCGTTGAGAAGGCGACAACAGCGCTCCCGACGTTTATCTAGCATGCCATCCGTTAGCAAAAGTCTTGCCACGCGCCTCAAACTCTTTCCACCCTCTTCGTTGATGGCTCTGGACACCATGGCCAAAGAAATCTTTTTCTTTGCGAAATGTGTCATTTTGAGAGTCGGGTCACGTTCGAAGGCTTTTCTGACACTCACACGATTGATAACGCGAGGTCTGCCTGCACGTGGACGATCTTTGAGGTCTTCCCCTTTCTTCGAGCTGCTTAGCGATGTCAGACTTGTTGTGGCCCGCGCGAAGGAGCGCAGAGATCTCGATTTTTTTACGTTCCATCGCAATATTCTTGCATCCGAATCGCATTCATTCCACCTATATACATTTACATTATGGTATCGCCCACGT
>JAHWFO010098624.1:309782-320265 GCA_023313115.1 Rhysida immarginata | reverse complement strand
ATACGTTTACATAATGGTATCGCCCACGTCTTCAATAGCACCTGCTCTGTAGATGCTTCCACCCCGTCCCCCGATATCGACGCATCCGCAAGTGTAAAAGAACTTTTGCAAAACCCGGTACATTCAAAAACTATGGCAAATTTGAAAAATACGGATCTTCTTAGACCTGTAAGTAAAAAGGAGGTAAAGTATAAATATTGCAGCTCTGATACTTTTCCCTTTTACTGCTCAAAAAGCTGCATTTTTCGAATTTCGGTATCAAGTTTCAATGTTAGATTTCAGCCATAAAATAAAAAGACAATAATTTGACAATTAATGAAGCTTGCGAGTGCTTAGAATAGTGGTATTTGTCCTGTACATCTATCACAATTCGTACCTGAGATTACAATTTGCATAAACCCATAACAAAACTACAAACGCCCATGGCCATGACAAAAACATAGTCCCATTTTGAGGAGGTAGAAAAAAATGGTGGTTATGCCACAATTTATTGCGATTATGCGATAATACGACTGTCGATTTTGCGTCGATGCGTTTACAATGTGCGACTATGCGTCTTGGCGACTTCGTTTCCATGCTCTTGAAGCGTTCCTGCTCTTTCCACTCTCTTTCCCAGTATGCATTGCGCGTTGGCTTTCGAAAAGCATCTTGGTGTCTTGGTTAGCGAAGCATCGGCGACGATGTGTTTTCGTGCCATTTTAAAATTGTTTTCAGCCATCTATAAAAAATATGTTATGAGACTGACCATGTGTGTTGTTTTAAAGCCTCTCGAGCTAATTGAAGCGAGTATTTCTAAGGAAATTCTTAAGTACAACACTATTTGGTATCGCGCTGACGGGACAGGGGTGGGGGGGTGCAGAGGCGTAGGTTACGGCCGACGAAGCCTCATCTGTTTCCCTTTGAAGAAAAGGACTCTTGAAATAGCAAATAGAACCCTCGAGATTTGTTTTTTTTAATAGCTATATAACTCCTTCTAAAAATCAAGATTATAAATCTATTTCCTCAAATATATAAAATTAAAATGTGTACATCAATATCAATAACATAAAAAATCGTTAAATTTTCCAAACAATAAAATTTGTAATATGAAAACAAGTAATCGATAACTTATAATAGCGAAAGAAATATACCCTAATTGAAAAAAAAGTATTTTATAAATGTAGCAGAATTAAGATTATCCCAAGAGTAATTTCTTTCTCAAAATCAGTAATGAAAAACAAATAGAAAAAAATGGCAAAAATGTAAATAAAGGTAAATAATACATTAATAAAAGAAAATAGTTTTTAAGAAGTATTAAGAAACAAAAAGAAAGAAAGAAAGAAAGAAAGAAAGAAAGAAAGAAAGAAAGAAAGAAACTGAAACGTAAAAGGAATTGTACATAGAATACACAGTAAAAAAAATTGTAAACTTAGGTATAAAAGCAAAAGATCCAGTAAGAGAACTGGAAAGAAAAAAAAATAAATGAAAATCCTTAAAAGATGAATTTTGACTAAAGCAACCAGTTACGAAACAGATCGTAATTTGAATTTTATTAAATTTAAAAATGAGTTTTTAAAAAGTATATTATTAAGATAAAAAATAATACAATTCTTGTTTAAAGATTTGAAAATAGCAGAATAAACAAATTATTTGACGATGGCTCCATATGAGATCCCGAAAACAGTTTTAATATGAAAACAGAAAAAAGAAAAACCAGAAGCAAAACTTCACGAAAAGTGTAGCAGAAAAAAACATACGAGCATGTTGATAGTAAAAATCTTATTCATTTAATCGAGAGAATTCAATTTATTTTTTCATTTAAGTTTGAGAAAACAAAGTATTTCATAAGAAATACGTATATTAATACAAGATTATAGATCAACGGGTTGAAAGGCAACTGACCACGGACCTGAACCACGAAAAAGTTTAATCGATTTAAACTGATTTGACTCATTAAATTATATTTTAATTAATATATAGAAACTTCTCTCGTCATTTTCTGGCGAGATCAACACGAAAAAGAAAAGCAAGATCAAGTGTGGGCAACCTTGGTATCGACTCTTGATAATTGAAAGCACATGTTAGATGAAAGATGAAAGCACGTGCGAGATGAAAACGTTGTCTTTACGGGTGGTCACATGATCAATCGACGTCTAATCGCATAGACGCAAGACGCAAAAGTTTGATCGATTCTTGCGTCTTGCATCTTCCGACTAGACGCAAAAACGCACCAAATCGACGCATAATCGCATAGACGCATGATTTTGTGGGTGCATGGAAACTAGACGAATCGGATGACGCATAATCGGTTTGACGGTGAAACGCATAATCGCATCAAATTTTAGGCACATGGAAACTAGCCTTTAGACATCCAAAACTAAGGACACTAGAATAACAACAGAAAATAAGAAACCACTATTCCACAAAAATGTATTTAGAAAACAAAACTCATATGTACATTTCGGAACTTTCTGATGAGACAGTCCTTCATCTTCTTTTGTTGTTAGAAATTCTGATTTTAATTCTACAGCTAAGTAATAAAATAAATTATATGTTCGTAAGAACCTATTGGGCCGTCTATTGAAAGGATCTGGTCTAAAATTAGTAAATTCGTAGTCGTAATGAATGATTGTCGTTTTAAAGAACATGTTCTTCGTATAATATGTTGTCGAAGAAGACAAAAGGAGAAAGAGAGATTACCATAAACCACTCACGTTTATGCAGGGACAATCTCTATATTCAAATAAAAGAAACAGTAAAAATTATAGAAATTCTGTTACCAAGAACACACATTAATCTATATATACAAGATTAAACAGTGTATAAAAAACCGACTTTGATAAAACTTTCACTATCGTCTAGCTATAACCAGTCCATATCTTGAAAACTACTGAACCGATTTTGATGAAACTTAGACTGTTCCCTAAGTTGAAAGATACTTAATCCAATAAAAAAAAAGAATTATTGCAATTAGATATATAGTTTCTCAGAAATACGTGGACAAACATACATACATTCCAAAATAGTACCTACATACGAATCAAATTTCTGTCCTCCTTTTTTTTGAAGTCGGTTAATAAAACACAATGTTAAGTATGTTTGTCCGGTTTTAAAATGCAGCTTGGAGTAAATTATAAAGTTGAAATTTAACACACAGCTGTGTAATACTATCACAATGGTGGAAAAAATCTAGAATTGGAGACAAGTCACTCTACACACTACCAGACACTCTACCTACTACCTATTGAACGCGATAAAGTGAACTCTTCCATTTCACCTTACAGTGAGAGAACTCTACACTGACAGTTGTAGTTTGGTGTGCCGTTCGGCGTCATCGGCATTGTTTAAAAGCTGCTGGTGGTCATTTCGAACACTTATTATACTCTCTCACAGTGCCAAAAAATGTATCTGCAAATCAAATTTGTAATAAAATATGGACTATCAAACAGTTGAGTACATTTTTTGGATCCCTCTGTATATTAGAAAATTATAAAGATCTCAACTGATTGTGTGAGAGAGCATTCCTTGCTGCTAAACTGGTACTCTCCATATGAAAAACCACATTCAGGACATGATTCCACGCAATGTGACTGAATACAACTCTATTGAAACAGTTACATGTTGATGGGCCTCAACTATCTGAATCTATTTATGAAGTAATTTTAATGTACAGAATATTCTCGAATAACATGTACAAAGTTGGGGGACAGGTTCCTTATACCAAAACAAGAAAAAAAGTTCATATAAACATGGGTCCTAATTTGAACAATAACTGAGATAAGAACAGAAATGAAAATGGCGCCACCAAGATCAACAAGTTAACAACTCAGGTTCTATAACATCTAGGATGGCGAAATTTGGGGGAATAGGGTACATACAACTGTGTATACCGTTAGAATTTGGTCGAATTCCAACAAGTAGTTTCCGAGTTACGCATTCAACATCGTAACACATGCTCACATGTTGAGTACTAATCAGTATTTATTACGATGTTGATAAAACGTTATTCGAGAACACCCTGTAGATAGAAATAATTCAATATTCATAGCCTTTCTTTGATATTCTAAAACAGGGCTGTCCAAGATTTCTATCCGCGGGCAGCGCCCGTGCACGCGGGTAATTTTCCTTCTATTGCACATTACGTTGATCAGTTCCTTAAAGTCGAGTTGCTAATTATCAATTCGACACTAAAAAAAAAACAAAAAAAACAGGCAGTTTACCATTTTATTTCCTTCGTTTTGATGTGACAATTTTCTCGATGCCAGGTAGAATTGTCCTCTGCATAAGAAAAACTATACCCATTCCCCTCCTGAGTTTTGGACTATCTTCTCGGCTTTTTGGCCGTGAGCTTTCTCCGCGAGCTTTTTATGTTGCACGCGGGCGACGGGCACGATTTGGACCACAGAGGAATAAGAAACAGAGGGGAAACTCCCTATAGTCGAAAGGGAAACTTTTCTGAGATCACGTGACGAAAGTCAACCAATGAAATTTTCCTTAAAAACACTCCTGGCTTCGCGGCGCTACTGTCGGTTTCGTCATAATTACGTCATTCTCCCGCAAATGGATTGTTGGAGAGGCAAGTCATATATGACGTCGATAAATACGTTGCTTAACGTTCTTTTCATCGAAATTATTTTAATAATTTAATTCAATTTATTAAAAACTTTGAAAACCGTTTCTACGATGCAAGGTGGACTACCATTGGGATAAAAAGATGAAATTATTATTGCATTACCACGATTTCTTATTGATGGTCTCTGATCAACACGAGCAACGGCGAGCTAATAAAAACATGAGTGCTTCACATGAGTGATCACGTGACAAATCAACAAGACAATTTTTCGTTTATATAAAACATTTTTTATTTTTGAATACAAATTTATGTGTTTTAACATTATATAAGAATTGATACATAAACTACATTATTATTTTATTTATTATTTTCAAAATTGTGTTCTCACTAGTATTGAAAAATGACGTAGTGATTTCCAATCACATGGTAGAGTTTCCCATCTGTTTCTCTTCATCTGTGATTTGGACAGCCCTGTTCTAAAATGTTAAGGATGCAATGTCAAATTTTCCTGGACACAAAATTCCAGTGCGAGCATTTTAAAGACTGCTTTTCATTTTTCCAAAGTGAATATTTACTTTACTAACTCTAAAGATTTTACATATGTTCTTATTTATATTCAAATTCAGATATTGCAACATTTCATCAAACAAACAGCCCGACCAACGCTGTGAGAAGTTGAGTTCAAATCAAGTCGGACGATTCCATTTATTGTTTCTTAGCAACAGGAATAAGTAGGCATAATGAGTAACGTCCAACTGTTTCGACTGAAATTTCATTTTGCGCCTTTATTAGGAAAGTTTTTCTTTATCTTCTTCTACATAAATAAAGCGCAATGTAAGTATGTTTGTCCGATTTTAAAATGCAGCTTGGAAGCAAGTTATAAAGTTGAAATTTAACACACAGCCGTGTAATACTACCACAATGATGGAAAAAATCTAAAACTGGAGGTAAGTCTCTTAAAAACGTAGAAATTAATAATATTTATATTCATATATATGAAATAGACTTGGTATATGTTTGTTTGCTTGCATGTGTGAACAATCAGACCGTGGTGTTTACTTCAACAATCGGCTGGTCGTGTTTATATGTTGCGTCAACAATGGTTGATGAAATTAATACATGCCGCAGCCGACGAAAAAACAGGTCCCGGCCTAGGAAGATTAATACAAAGGAGGCGCCCTCCTATTCACTGACTCATTGTTGAGTTGAAGCCATATCCACCAAATTGGTAGACCCTTGCATGGCAGTTATCTATATGAGCAACGTGTAAAAATTGCATTAATACGCAGAAATTAAAGAACAAGGCATGACTGATTGTCTCTTATAGCAAGAAAATTATGAAATAGTTAATCTATACAGGCTTGGGGTCTTCCAATATGGCCGACGCCTCAACAATAGGGCTTTTTCACTACGCATCATCATGACATCAATGCCGCCATACTGGATCACAAAAAAGTCGTTGCTCTCTAGTTTCGCTTTTCACAATCATCGCATTCACTCAAAAAAATCGGTTAAGCATTGTTGTTGACTATTGTTGTTTGGAAGATTCGTATAATACGCTGACCTTGTCATAGCGAATAGCGTGCGAAAGCGTTTTTGTTATCCAACATGGCTGACCTGCTAACAATGGCTGACGTGCATTATATGGTCACGTGCTGTAAAAGCTCTATAGGCTTCAAGATTATAACGTCATGCCGTCTCCTGTTATTAAACCTCCTTGGTCCCGGCAGCGAAAAGTCACCTGACCATCTTAGTCCAAGCATGGTCTTTTAATCCTCTGGTCTGTGCACTCGCGCGAATTCTGTTGTTGGAGTCAACAAATGGATTGCTGTTTTTACTGAAGAGCACGGTCTATAGATATTCATGGTCATGAGCTCCATTGTTAAAATGAAGCTAAAGTTTCTAGCTCCCAATAGAGCGGGAACCAATGACGTATATTAAAGATAGACTCCGAATCCTATTGTTAACAGCGGCAAAAAGTGAAGCAAATTGAGCCATGACAGTTCTGGGCAGGAGTGAGCCGTGGAGTAATTAGCTGTCTGGCTGCTTTGTTTTTGAAGATTTTGGACCCGAGGAATAATTAATTCAAAACCATTATTCAAAGTTGTTCTGCGTACAACTGTACAAACAGACAAGAAAAAGGATCACAATCATTTTCCACAAAAATAAATCAAAAATACGTAACTAAAATGAAAATACATTACTGAAAGACAATCGAAACGAAATTGAAATTGAAACCATGATCGAAAAATTGTTTATAAAATATAATAAAATACTTCAAATACAAAGTCAAAGAAAAGATAAACTTATCAGTCCGTGATCGGCGTGTGAAAGAATTATTAATCAGCTACTCTCGTGTTTAGCCATGTGTTTTGCATCATCTTCACTCACTTTCAGCCATGACAGTTTTGGGCATGGAGCTTCTCAATTTGCTTCAAGTTACAACAATAGGATTCGGAGTCTATCTTTAATATACGTCATTGGTCTATAGATCGTGGTAAATACAAAAGTTCAATTGTTAACCTCCAACAATGGAATTTGCGCGAGTGCACAGACCAGAGGATTATGTAATCTTCATTGTTTCCATCTTGGATTTTAGCAATCAGTATTTTTTTCCTTTGTTAGAAACAATAAAGGTTACATTGTTGCTTACACTAAGAAGAACAGGTGACTTTTCAGTGCCAGGGTCTTTTTTGTCAGCTACGATGCTTTGCCTTAACCTTCCCGTTCTGTTCGTTTTAACCTTACACTTACGGTGTTCGGGTCAAAACTGGCTCATGATGACTTTTTTGCAAGATTTTTCATAGATTATCTTATTTATTATTAATACAATTACAATATATCATAAATCATTTAAATTTACATTTTGTAGATCATACAAAACAATTTTAATAACATATAAATAAATTATACAAATAGACAAAAGTTATAAGTAGTTGAAAATCGATTTGGGTCAAAAATGACCCAAATATCATAAGTGTAAAAAAAATCCTTACATGTACAAAAAATATTTATAAATTTTAATTAGTATAAAAATCAAATAAAATAAAATTTATTAAAATTCAAAAAAGATGATGGCTATTTATGCAAATAGACAAAAGTTATAGGCAGTTGAAAAACGATTTGGGTCAGAAAAGACCCGAACAGTACAGGAAGGTTAATGATTCACGTTTTAAGGGGGATAATTATATAAAGTAATAAATAAATAAATAAATAAATAAATAAATAAATAAAAATCATTATTTTTTTTTTATTAAAATCTTTTGAAAGATGTAAGAAATTATTCTAAAACAAATAAGAGAATACAACTTCTAGAACGTGCAGCTGCTGAAGCTTTTGCTGAAAAGGTATAGTGAAACCGCAAGATCTAGAGCCCTGAGTGGAATGATTGATTATGGAAAAAAGGGAAATTATTTCTCAGACATGACTTTATATCATACTTCCCCGTCCAGGAATTATCACCAGTACTCGCCTTTTTTTTTTATTAATTGATCATTCTACTCAGGGCTCTAGATCTTGCGGTTTGACTATACTTTCTCTTTTTGTAATAATTAAGTTATAGATAATGTTTATCTAAAAACAGGGTGAATTTTAAGTACACCGACAAACTGTAGGGAGTGGTTCCTGACATGAAATGGGGTAAAAAAGGCGACATGTATCCAGAAATGGACGGTGTGTATGAAAATCGCCCTGGTACACAGTATATGGCTTTTCAGATGCCCCAGAAGTAAAAATCCAGAGGGTTTAAGTCCGGTAATCGAGCAGGCCATTCAACAAAGTCTCCGCGTCTTGTCCAACGTCTGGGGAAGATGTTGTAGGGGTGCTGGCGAACAATAATGCAGAAGTGGGGTGGCGCTCCATCGTACCTTCTACCGTGGCAATAATGCATTTCCGGACACGTTGATATGATCTTTTTAACTCCATTTCGAGTCAGGAACCATTCCCTGCAGTTTATCGCTATACTTAAAATTCACCCTGTATATTAAAAAATTATAAAGATCTCAACTGATTATGTGAGAGAGCAATCCTTGCTGCTAAACTGGTACTGTCAATATGAACAACCACATTCAGGACATGATTCCACGCTCTGTGACTGAATACAACTCTATTGAAACAATTACATGTTGATGAGGCTGTAGGCAAAGTTCCTCAATTATCTGGATCCATTTATGAAGTATATTTTAAAATAGACTGAAATAATTCAATACTCATAGCCTTTCTTTGATATTCTAAACTGTTAAGGATGCAATGTCGAATTTTTCTGGGCAAACCCAATTGGACACAAAATTCCAGTGCGAGCATTTTAAAGAATTCTTTCGTTTTTCCAAAGTGAATATATACTTTATTAAGGATTTTTCATGTGTTCTTATTTATATTCAAATTCAGATATTGCAAAATTTCATCATACAAACAGCCCGAGCAACGCCGGGTTTATCAGCTACTAAACTATAAATCTATTATGGTATTTCATAGCGAATAGCTACCAATCTTCCGGGTTTATGCTTAAAAAAATAACATATCGGCAAACAAAGTTGTATTCACATCCATGACGGAAAAAAAGTATATAAATATTTGTTACATATATAGTCGAACTCGCTATAAGGATATCCTCGGGACCGGAAAAATATCCTTATAAGCGGAATATCCTTTTATCCGGAGTTGGGGGTCTTCGTGTAATAAAAATACAGTATTGACTACAGAGCTCCTGCTTCGTTTTCGTTACGCATTTCTGTTACTCTGCCAGTTTCCAAAATGTTCTCTTTTGATTTCTTAATCCGAGATATCACTGCTTGTCCTACGCCAAATTTTTTGGCAATGCTTGAGTGTCATTACAATCCAACAATTTAAGAACTTCAACGCGATCAGATAGAGATAAGGTTTTACGTTTTCCAGAGGACATGTCGCACTAAAGCTACCTAAATGCTATTTGTACGTGTGTTAAAAGAATAAAAACAAACCAATAAAAGAAAAAAAAATTGCAGTGTAATGTACAGAAATTGATCACTTATTTTTGCAAGGAAGCTGGGAGTCTTCACAGAAGAATAAATTCCAAATGGCAATCGAACAGTAAGTGCACTGAATTCGGAATAACAATCGACAATCGAACAGTAACCAATCAGCAATTTTAGACAGCAGTGCCCATTGGCTTAGAGGGGAATGATAAAGTGGCTATTATAAGCAGAATATGCATATTATACAGAATGTGTCTGCCAATCACCAGAAACACTAGAGAGAATGTATCTGCCAATGACATCACATTGTGTTTAGAGTTATTTTAGCCGTTTAAGCGGAGTTCAACATAAATTTTAGCATAGAAATTTACCCATATAAGTGGATTATCCTTTTATCCGGTATCCTTTTAAGCGGAATTAAAATGCATTGAATTCAACTACAGAAAAACGGGACCATGACGCTTTATCCTTATAAGCGGATTATCCTTATATCAGGGATCCTTATATCGAGGGTCGACTATATAATAATACAGTATCTAATATACGAAAAAAGTCTATATTTATTCAGCATACTATATGCTGTTTTCTATACGGTTTATCGTAATAGTTTTCGTTATCTTATATATGCACTAGTTGTGCCCCTGGCTCCGCTCACGTAGAACTCAGAGCAAAAAAATACAAAAACTGAAGTTAAATTACAAAAACTAAACAACAACAACAACCAAAACGCAAAGGAAAATTTTAAGTCCGTAATTTGCCACCTTCAAAGAGTTTCAAAATCGGAGTTAGAGTTGCCACCTTTGTCAAACAAAAAATCTTCATCTAATCTAATTAATAATTTTTCAGAGATATTAACAATTTCATTGTAATTTAATTTTTCCTTTAAATTAAACATTGAAAATTGTGCAAATGGACTTTTATCAAGATCATGATATCTTTTTACACAGGTTGGTGTTCTCTCTTATACGTCCAGAAATGG
>JAHWFO010098624.1:299110-309682 GCA_023313115.1 Rhysida immarginata | reverse complement strand
AGTTGTTACTGAAATCGAAACCTTCAAAGTAACTTGCGAGTCCCGCAGTAACGCCTGCAAAATGGAGATTGGCTGTTTGAAACTGTAGTCCGGAGAAAAAAGACAAAAACGGAAGTCTCCAGCCCAACACCGGAGAGGTGGCAAGAAACCCTAGTCGAAGTTTTTTTTATGAAGAATAGTTTTAGTCTCAAAAGGTAATATTTAACCATAGCGCGATTTAAAACACTCGTGCGACATCTATTGGCAGCCTTTTGAACAACGCATTGCACCAGTGTTTGTATTTACCCGTGGAAATGTGACTCTTTTCTGCAGGAAAAAGTAGTCTAAATGTTGACCCAGACTATTAAGCTAAAACCATCACGTACTTCCATTTGTTTCCTGCGTACGCATTTGTCTCATTCTCTAAGCGTTTTTTGAGTCCTGAAAAAGATTTGACCTCTTTTGAGAAGGCATATAAAGAAGGTTTATCTCCTATCTGGCGACATCTGTTGGCAAGTTTAACTACCACACCACTGAGCTGTTTAGGTATTTTCCCGTGGGAATGAGACATTTTCACGCAGAAAAAAGTACCCTAGTTGAAGACCCTGACTATAAGCTATAACCACACTACGTTTCATCAAAATCTGTCCAGTAGTTTTTGCGTGATGCGCGAACAACCAAGGGCATATTACGGTTTTATTATATGTATAAATAGATAGAAGATAATATATGGCGGCATGAAAATTTCGGTATCGAAATACATGTATTACAGAATTTAAAAAGTAATTAGTAAAAATATCAATGTTCGAAATACAGGAAAAAAAAATAAAATAAATATTTATTGCTTTGTTTTTAATACGTGTTAAATATTTCATCTGCAAAGACTATCTTACTGAAACAGAAAGCAGCGATTAATCTTTTCAGTTAAAAGTACTGTAATGCGCCCACACCAGTCATAAATCTGATCCTTATTTTCACTCTGACGGCCAAGCCCATTTTAAACTTCTACAATGTTCGTTCAACTACTGAACTTATAATCGATCAACTTCCGGTTAGGTCAACTCCTGCCAAGCAAGTGGAAACGCTTTTGGAATAGACTGTACATACAAGTCAGATGCTGCCCGAGATTAATTCGTACCGTCCTATAAGAATCTCAATATTAGGGTGTGTCTAAAAAGTCCGACCAGTCGCAACCGGTGAAAGCTCGTCGCAAAGCTCGTTTTGGAGCCACCAAGTGACTGACTCGAAATTTTGACTATGTCCGATCGACGCGGGAACGATGCAGGCATAAAATTTATTCATCTAAAATTTTCTCCCGATTCGGACGACCCTCGATTCATTAAGTAATGACCGGTCGCGATGAGCGTTTCATAACGCGACCAGAGTCCAACGCTAGTCGCTGGTCGGCTGTCTCGGCGAGTAGAATCAAAATGGCGGACGAAAGTAGAAAATTCAAGTGTTCGCTTGCCCGATACGTAATAAATATATTTTGGAGAAAGGAGATGGCGAAATAGATATCGGGCAGCATCAAGAAACAAGGAATGAATACGAAAAAGAAAAGACGAGTGAAGAAAATGTACACAATTTTAAATGATGAGGAAACTTGCTGACATGACCTGTTGGCGACCGGTCGGACTTTTTAGACACACCCTTAATAAAGAAAAATCAAATTAATTTCTACGCTTTATAAGGAAACCGCGTTATGAAAGGCTTAGAATTAAGTGCAATTAGAGTCATTCGTACCGCGTTAAATGAACACTGTGTTATCGCAGGTTTGCGACGCAATAGAACTGATAAGTATGATGTCACTTCCTGGCCAATTGCCTAGAGATTCCAAACATTAGGTTTAACAATGTGGTGTAAGGCAACGAGATTAATATTATTAGAATGGAAAATAACTGATCATCAGCGCCACCACTGTGAAGCAGTGATAACTTGCATGTGTCGACCTCAACTGCTGCTTATCTAACCTCAACTGTCATGGCTGACGCTAGTTAAGTTGCTCATATTAATAATAATATAAGCTAAGTTAGACTAAATTTATTTCCTGCATGCAGCACCATGATAAATATGATTGTAATAAACCGAATGTTAATTTTCTTATTCTCATATTTCAAGTTTTTACCTCAACTATCAATTAACTTCAAACATGGCGTCGTTATTTCCACTCTAATAATATTAATCTCGTTGGTGTAAGGCCATAGAAAAACATAGAAAAGTTAAACCTAAGTTTGGAATCGCTAGGCAACGGGCCAGAAAGTGACGTTACCACTTACCAGCTCTATTGGATAAACAGTCATGCGAACATGCGACCGCCCATAACATAGTTGAGCAGCTACTTGTGCCATCTATATAATAGTTTCATGGTTTCTGAAATTTACAGATGAATTTCTTGATAACTGAAACTGAAAAATTGCGCTGTACGTGCATGAAAAAAAAATACACGGGAATTCTCCATTATTTTGACAATAAAAGTGGAATAGAAAAATTCATGCTACGTAAAGGGAGACTGTTTATAAATAATCTAATTAGCCATTTAGAATGTCGTTATAAGAGAACTGTCGCAATTTTGGTTCCGCGTTATATGGAAACCACGTTGTGAGAATACGGAAAGTTGACTGTAGTCGAAGCTTTGAAGGAACGAGCAAGCACAATGGCATCATACATTTGTAGAGTTCTCACAGTATAAGGTAAAATGGAAAAGTTCACTTTATCGCGTTCAATAGGTCGGGACGTCATAGAGATAGTATACTTTATACCCTCATGCGCGATCTATGAGCTGCTTTTTTTCACTCAAACCTGCTCGCAACCGCTCGTTGCAGCCTATTGTTGAAGTGCCAGGATTTAAGAAAATTAGAGCATTTTAAAAAAATTTGCCCTACCTATCCTTACCTGATATCATCACAGATATCAGGCAGATTGAAAATAGAGAATGAATTCACCCGCCAAAATATAGTATATATTTAATTTTTTCGGTGATAATTTATTATCATTTTTAAATGTTTTTTTTATAAATCTGAATAAGAAACCTTAATTCAATTTTTGCATTATAGGTTGGCATGCTTCTGAAGTCCATATACAGGGTGTTTCAAAATTACACCACCAAACTTAGCAAAACGTTAGAGGGGATCAATTTGAACATCTTTTGTTAATAACGTTTTATTCTAAAATGATTCTGCAGTCAGCTGCAGTACGTGGATTCAATTAATTAACATGAACGGAAACACTGTTAACCTTTAACATGTTTATTCACATCATTACAAAGAACATTAATTAGACAAGTCAGTAATGTCTTATTACTACATAATGTGCTCGAAATGTTGACCACCTGTTTCAATGCAAGTCTCACATCGTCGTAACATGGAAAAGTTGATGCGCTGAAACACTCCAGGCATCTCGTTTACCATCGCTGCAGCAGCCACCACGCGTGCCACAAGATCTTCCTGTGACTCAACAGGAGTTTCATACACCACACTTTTCATATGTCCCCAGAAGAAGTAGTCCAGACATGTGAGGTCAGGTGACCTGGGTGGCCAGTTAATAGGACCTCCACGACCGATCCATTTGTTTGGAAATCTTGCATCAAGGTAATCACGTACTTCCCGGGAGAAATGGGGTGGTGCCCCATCATGCTGGTACCACATGTCTCGGCGAACTCTCAGTGGTATGTCTTCCAAGAGTCCTGGTAACACATGCTGAAGAAACATGTTTTACGTATGCCCAGTTAAGGAAGTGGGCATCATGTATGGGCCAATCAATTGTTCATGCACAATTCCACACCAAACGTTAATACTGTAGCGCTGTTGATATGCACGGAGAAAACGTGCGTGTGGATTCTCATGGGCCCACAGGTGTGCATTGTATGAATTAAACATTCCCTCTCGTGCAAACATGGCTTCATCTGTGATTAATACACGTGATGTGAATGTAGGATCCGTGTGATTTTGTGCTAAATACCACGTTGCAAATGCTTCACGAAGAGGGTAGTCAGTTATCTTCAATGACTGGACCTTTTACCGGTGGAAATGGATACAGCAAATTCTCGGGCACAACTCTCCAAACATAAGTGTGGCTCACACCCAGGTTGTGCGCTACTGCACGTACACTTGTTGTTGGGTCATCAGCAAATTGTTGCAGAATCTCGTACTGTAGCGCTACGTTCCTGTTACGTGGCCGTCCTGCGTTGCCCATGTTCCTGGAGAAAGATCCTGTTTCACGAAGTCGCCGATGCAGATTCGCGAATGTCTGATAGTGAGGCACACATCTGGTGGGGTATCTTTCCTGCTACAGCCTAACTGCAGCTCTCCCATTCCCTTTGGCTGCTCCATACACGAAATGCATGTCAGCCAATTCTTCATTTGAGTACGTCTGCATGCTGTGCTTGCAATGGTTCCAGTTGACAACTAAACTTTGCAATTGCTTTCTGTACTAAGCATGTGTCTAATTGCATACTACTGTATGGATTTAAAGGAATGAACCATTATTTTGTGGTGGGTAAATTAATGTTATTCAAAACATTAAGCAATACTGTCTTTTTGCTAATGGGACTCCGGATAAGCAGGATGAAACAGTGGAATCTTTGCACAGTCATTGTAGAATAAAACGTTATTAACAAAAGATGTTCACATTGATCCCCTCTAACGTTTTGCCAAGCTTGGTGGTGTAATTTTGAAACACCCTGTATTATTTTTTTATAATTAATCAGACATATAACTAATATTATATACAACCCCTGGCAAAACGTTTGGGATACTTATTGGCGATTTGCTGGCGCGTGATGTTAGTTGATTTTTTTAAAAATAAGGATACACAGTTAAACGGTACAAAAATTAATATACATTTATTTGGATGATTTACATTGCACAAAAAATTTAAATATTCTAAACAAGTAATAACACTGTAAAAAAATTAAAATCAACCCCTCTGGTTGGAAAAATGTTTGCGATAATGAAATACATGGGAAAAATGTTTGCGATAATGAAATACTTGGGAAAAAAGTTTGCAATAATTTGTTGTAAATGAATTTAGTATTGCGTTGCACCACCCTCGCCTTTTATTAATGCTTTGATATGCTTAGGCATTGAGTTAATAAGGTCTCTTATGTAATAGTCTTCAAGTTCTAACCAACTGGACTTTATTGAAGCCGACATTTCTTCTTTGTTTGTTGGGTGTTTTTCCTTGACGACTGTTTTCAACTTGTCCCAACAATTTTCGATTGGGTTCATGTCGGAGTTGTTGGCTGGCCATTCAAGTTGGGGTATTTGAATGGTAGCAAGATGCGCCTTCACATTTTTTGAACGATGGAAAGATGCGTTGTCATCATGGAAGATGCATTGATCATCTCTAAAATGATATTAAACTATTGGAAGAAGGAGGGCATCAATAATGTTTCGTTCTGAGTCGACTGTTGTTTTCATTATGCACAGCTTGCCTTTTCCTTTAAAAGAAATACAACCCCAAACCACGAGTCCTTGTGGAAGCTTTTATTTGCTGACTAGGCAGACATCATTAAACTTTTCGTTTGAATGCCTCCAGACAAATTTTCCAGCGTCGTCATCACTTGAAAAACAAATCCGGCTTTCATCATAAAAAATAACTTTGCTCCAATCTTCAATTGTCCACTTCTTGTAAGTTCCTGCCCATTTCAAAGGTGCCTGTCGGTGTTTCTTAGTTAGAGGCGGCTTTGTCTTCGCTTTCCTCGAATGAAACCCAATTCATGTAGTCGATTTCAGACGGTTCTATCACAAACGCGAACATGAGATATCTTCTTCCACTCGTTATTTATCTCTTTCGGTGTTTTTTTTCTCATTTTCTTGCAGAGATTTCTTTTAGAGTTCTCTCCTGGCCCTCGCTAGATTTCTTCGGTCTTCCTGATCTTGGGTTGGTCTGGACATGGCCTGCTGCTCGAAATTTTTTCCATGTAGTCGAAACAGTAGATTGAGCACATCCCAACAAATTTGCAACTTCAGCTTGAGTCTTTCCATCATCTAGCATTTTCACAATGCATTCTAAGCTGTTGAGCATTTTCGCATTCTAAGCTGTTGAGGCAGTTCTTTAACGGGTCCCATTTTATCGCTCACACATTTTATTTTTATGAAATATTTTTGTGAAATATAAGCGTTAGGTTTATCACCTAAAATTTAATGGTATGATTCTTTCTTCTTACACTTCTGTAGAAAAAATTGGCGCTAAATTATTGCAAACTTTTTTCTATCAGATTTGAATATCGCAAAGTTTTTTCCAATCAGGGGTGTTGGCTTTAATTTTTTATTCAGTGTAATTTTCTTTTTAGAACATCATCTGATTTTTGTGTTAATGTAAATCATCCAAATAAACATATATTAATTTTTGTTCCGTTTAATTGTGTATCCTTACTTTTAAAAATCAGCTAACATCGCGCACCAGCGAATCGACAATAAGTATCGCAAACTTTTTGCCAGGGGTTGTACATAAATGGATCTTATAGGGGAAAATATCTTCGCATTGAATGATGGGTACAGCTGCCATTTTTTGAGGGCAAGAGGAAGGCAACCCTATACTGCTACTCATCGAAGTGCGCCGTTTTTGCCCGACTTGTTATTGTATAACGATGGTAACGAGTTATTGCGTGTTTAGATGTATTGTATAACAATGGGATAAGTTCAGTGCCATGGCAGCCATGGGTCCCGATGCTCTCAAAAGATGGCGGAGAACGTTTATGTTTTGATATTTCTCCCTATAGGAAATAATTCGGTTTCAAATGTATATTGAGTGGAAGCCAGAGACGGCATGAGAACCAACTGTTTGCCCTTATTTTTTAAAACTAATTTATATTTTTCAAAATGGCAGTGTTTAAGCCCCTAGAATAGTCCATGCGATGAGATGCATAGAATACGTTTGGATTCCATTTGAAGTGAATTTTTGAGATATGATCGTAGTAAGTGATGAACTGAGTTTTAAACGGTAAGATAAGAGAGAGGTATGGTTTCGGGGGAAAACAATGGATAAAACAGAGATTTCCAAATAGAATGAAACTAATGAGTGATGACCAATTGACCAAATCAAACGCGTATGTTATTCATATATGTAGGGAGCGAGAGAGAGAGAAAGAGAAAGAGGGGCAAAGGAAGTTGTGAAGGAGGGTCAAGTGGAAGAGTACTTGAGGCGGCATGGTTTTGAGTGTTTGAATAAGAGGCAATAGTATATGAGAAAGAAAACAGACTGTGGATGAATAAGGGTTGTGTTTAGGAATAGGGATATTCTGCATCATTTGGGTCGGGTGCTTAGCCGCCATGCCTAAGTTTTTAAGAACCATTCGTACTTGGACGACGTAAAAAAGGTGTTAGAAAGTTTTTGTCTACTACGACATGAGGTTAATACGAGATTCTTGTTATCATATTTTACGAGATATCCTGAAATTTAATGCAGACGGTTTTCAAAGTGATTTTCATTTGCTGCAATCAGTGTAGAGCCTTGAACTGGATTCCTTGATGAAGAACATCATTTTTGTTGTGAGGCTGGTCGTCCTGAGTGACCCTTCCTGGAATCATAAACTGATCCGGTCGTTTCAAAACGTTTCACCAATCTATAAAAACCATGGAACAAAATTACGGTACGGTACAAAAACCCGCATCTAAGGATGCTTCAATTTTGTCATGACAATTTGGCTTCAGTTCCATTTGAATAGGGTACAACCCCACCGCGCAATGGTCATTTCTGAATGTTCTATAGAATGTTATTAACTGTGCTGCCAAGCATAAATAAGATAAAAGATTTGAACGACTTCGAACGTAGAATGATCGTAGGTGCAAGAAGAGCCGGATCAAGTATTTCGGAAACCGCTAACATCCTCAGCTTTTTACGTGCGACAGTATCTCAGGCCTTCACGGAATGACAGTTCTGCAGCAAAATTTCAAGCGATAATCAATAGAGGATCGTGATCGATAGAGGGTCATGAACGATAGAGGGTCGTGGATAAAATCTAAGCTTGTGCTAGTCGCCTGAAAAAAAAGATAACAAACGACTGGCACATATCGTTTGTGATAATAGAAGAGCAACAATCAACACGACGGATTATAGATGAGTAGAACATAGATGCACAGAGAATCATATACGAAAGCACAACACGACGATTTGTGTCCCTTATTCGTTATAACATCAGGAGATCATGCAGGGTGTCTTTGCTCTCTAGATTATGGGCCAAGGGGCACATTTCATGAGTGGAAAACATAGCTTGGTCCGATGAGTCTCACTTTCTTCAGGTTTCCAGTAAAATACGCAAATTCCCAAATCCATTTTTTGAGAAGCAACCCCAGACATGGACCCAAAGAGTACTTAACGATACGGTGCAAAGTGATGTTTGTGGGGGATAACCATGCTCGATGTGGAGAATCATGTGACCAAAACGAGGATTCATCCAAGAAAACGACATTGGCACAACCACGATCCGTATTTTCCTGCCCATTGGAGACGTTTCTTCACATGGCTTTTTCACTCTACTTCGCCATTTTATGTTTTTCTTCCGCAAACGACTTCTTATTGTCTACACAGATAACTTAGTACATTTATGTCTCAGTTTTTCCTGTCCTTTCCGCAAGGTTATTTGTTGATTCTTCATGTCCTGCTTGTCTTGTTGTTTAGTGGTCTTTCTTGTTCCGGTAGGTCATCGACATTTTTGTGATCTTCAAAACGCTTCGTCCACTTTCTTACAAATGCAGTTGATTTTTTTCATATAGTGTATAGCAGTTGCTTGCGACATTTTTGAATATTTCGCATGCCAATACAAGAAAACTGCTTCGAACCGTTTCGCACAATTCGCACTCATGGCTGTTTCACATTTATACTAAAGGTCTTTGCATTCGAATTAGCCTGCTTGAGCAGCCTCCCGTACAGAACATCATTGTTGCTACAAAAAGTTTCACTGTATCTGTGTTGCCAAGAAAGTTATAGCGCACACTCTTTTCTTAGACAAACGGTAGATCTATACCAGAAACAGACTCAATCACGCAGAGAATTCTTTTACTGTAAACAACACACAACACAAAACAATCTTCATGGCTGATACAAAATACACGCCTTTAAATCTGAACAGCGCGCAGAACACCCACAGCATTCGTACAACATGCAGTAAACTTCAATCATGGCTCGGAAAGCAACTCTTCCTTCTGATGTCTACCAGCCGCACGTCGACAAAAAAACGTCGAACGTTTGGTTGAGTGAATGGAGTCTCTTTGGAGAAACTGAAAGAACCATGATTGCCATACAAGAGCAAGTTTATCAAAGATTCGACTGATGGAGCTTGCAGGAAATGCCATATCGCAGAGGAAACTATCCAACACGCCATATCCAATTGCAAAATACTCATGGAGGCAGACTAGTTACTCAAACATAACCAGGTAGCCAAAATCGTACATCAACTTCTAGTAAAGATACACAAGTTTAGAGACATCAACACTCCTATACTATAAATATATCCCTGACACCGTCTTAGAGAACATCACTCATAAATTATATTTTGACAGAGCAATAATAATAATAATAATAATACAAAGAAATAAGTCTTTAGCCACAACAAGGTAATATAAAAAAGAAAAATAATGCAAAACAAAAAATAAAATCAAATACGTATACAGGTATTTGATTTTATTTTTTGTTTCGTATTATTTTTCTTTTTTTTTGTATTATCTTGTTGTGGCTAAAGAGTTATTTCTTTGTATTATTATTGTTGTTATATCCAGACTTTGTTGTATATTATAATATTAGAGCTATAATCACTGATAAAACTATCCCTCATAACAGACCAGACATTATACACTCGTAGATAAGCAAAAGGACACACAATTTTCAAAGGACATACACTGACAAACAATATTGATCTTGCACGCGAAATAAAACACCTTTGGGAAGTTACCAGAGTACACATTGTTCCTAGCGTTCTTTGTGTCACTGGGGTTATTCCATACTCATTACACAAAAACATGTCAACACTGAACTTAAACCCAGTTATACAATACCTTACAGAAAGCTACAATCCTAAACACTTGTCATATAGTAAGGAAATTCCTACACCCAAACATTAACACTGCCACGAGCAAGTAATTTTTCCCTTCCTTGCATTTGGGCTCTTTGGGTTGGCCTCTGGGGCTTGGCTTCCGGATTTCATCCGACTTTGTTTTTTCCTAAACAACAACAATAATAAAATAATAATGAATTCAGAACTTTCACATATACAGAGTGTATATGTCGCAGACACATAGCGTAATTGGACACTTCATGACATGTCCAGACACTTCGCGAAGTGTTCAGTTGCATTGGACTCGCACTGTAATTAGGTAAAAGTATCTACAGCAGGTCAGACCGATACAGTAACGATGTCAAATCCCGTGCAGGAAAATTTTAGCTATCGCAATGACAAAAAACTGTTTTAATATTTGCCATATTATAATTAACTGAAATTTAAAATTTTTTATACGAATTATATTTTATTTTCAAAAAAATGGTTTAATTATTAGTCATAAATTTCAACAATTTTTTGCAATGATTATTTTAGTTTTTATAAAATTTAAAAAATGTAATTGTATAAATAAATATTAATGCAAAGTAAAACTTTTTGAA